>WOGL01000838.1:0-12994 GCA_015342145.1 Leptinotarsa rubiginosa
AAACGCAATTTATCAGAATCACTACAACCTACAACAGAAAAGGTCAAGATCAAATCTACTGGCTGTAATAATACAACATTCTATTGTTTCATTATTTAATGTGACAGGAAAAAAATTCTCAATATGATCTGAATAAATATTCTTAAATCAAATCCTTCAATTTAAACATTAAATAAAAACATTGGTTGGTATACATGTTTACAAATTTACAATTGTTTTGACTTTGACGATAGAAATGATAATATTGATTGGATTCTAAACTCTAACCTCATATATTGCACGAAAAGTTAAATTTTTAATCCTTATTTCTCAGATATCAATAATTTCATAAATGGATGGTAAACAGTTTGAATGATTTTACTTCCTTATTTCTGAGAAACTTATTTTCAGCTCAGTTACTGATCGAAATTTGTATATTGTGTGTAGTTTTGCTGATTGCTCGAGTTTTATATTTAATTCACAAAATCACCACTGGCCATAGTAAATATGCATCTAAAAAAAGAGAAAGGCCATGTAGAACCATAATTTGCATAGGATCAGGAGGACATACAACAGAAATGATTACGCTGATAAAAAACTTGGATTTCACACAATATTCACCAAGATATTATATTATGGCCAGGAGCGATGTTACAAGTAAAGCGAAGGTTGAAGAACTTGAGAGAAATAAAGCAACGACGGGACAAACTGATTTTGTAATATATAAGATACCAAGAAGTAGAGCAGTTCATCAGTCGTTCCTCACATCAGTATTTACCACCATTTTTTCTATTCTCTACAGTATTCCTATTGTTTTCAAAATAAATCCCGAATTAATTCTTTGTAATGGTCCAGGAACTTGCATTCCAATTTGTGGATTAGGATTTCTATTGAAAGTATTCTTCATCACTGATACAAAAATTGTTTTCATTGAAAGTTTTTGTAGAACAAGAAGCTTATCTTTAAGTGGTAAGATATTGCTCTATTTAGCTGATAATTTTCTTGTCCAATGGCCACGATTGAAAGAAAAATTCAAAAGGACTGATTATATTGGACAACTCATGTAATTTCATAAAATATTACAAGGTTTTTCAAAGCACTATTTAAAATTCAATTTTTTTGTTTCAATTTATATTGCAGCTTATACAAATGGGCTATGATCTCATGTAAATATATTTTGACAGGTTATTGACGGATTATCATCAATTTTTATTGCTGGAATGGGCATTTCCAGATTTTATGATTTTTCAAAATATTACCAAAGTAGGTATAAAGATTATTAAAAAATACACATTGAAGCCACTTGTCTCATTCAAACAGTACCTTCTGTTAAACGGTCTCTTTAATATTTCAGGGACCCAAACTGAAAATTGATTTTCCAACTTCTGAATCTGTTAATTTCCTTTAACTCAGTATGTTCAATATTCCATGACATCCAAACACTGTACAATGATTATTATTGCTGTCAGTTTACCAAATGCGGTTTTAATTCAAATTTAGATGTCATTTTGAAGAAGTTAAAAGATCTATTTAAGTAAAACGTCAATATAATTAATTGAAAAATGGGTGAAAATTCAAGTGACGATGATTTGGAGATGATGTGTTCAATTTCCTACTTCTAGTTGATAATTAAGTTAACAAAAGTTTCTGTGAATATCTTTAAAATTATAGAATTGTTCTCATTATTTACCTAGGTGTTTTTTTATTATCATTATTTACCAAGGGTGAGAAATATTAATTCTCGTTAGGGGAATGGAGTAAATAATAGCAATTTCTCAGGTTAGTAGTGAAAAAAAAATTTAATTTTCGATAAAAATAACCAATTATAAAACCAACGTAACACTTTGAAGAAATCAAATGGAGTGTAATCCATTGCTGACTTGCTCAGAATAAGGAGTTTATTTAATCTCCTAATGCAGATTCTGTTTCTGCTTTTCAAGAATTAGGTGCAAGGTAGATTCATATAATATCCTGCTCTTGAGGCGGCGATAGATCTCTTCCTGACTGTATCACCTAGTCTCCTAGGTTTGTTAACAGAAGTTGGAGAATCTCTTGATTCGATGTTACATTGAGGACAGTTGGGTTCCTTTAATCTACGTCCATCTCCTCTGTAGAGTCGAATTATTTGGTAACTTCAGATTCCATAAAGGATCCCACAAGTAGCTAGGAAAAGGAGGTACATCAAGATAGAACTCTCCATTACCGTGACAGATTTCTATGACAAGATGTTTCCGACACTGAGTGGGCTCGGAATCATACATTTTTTCGGCACAGATACACACATCTGAGAAGAAGACCTCCACTTAGGAAGGCTCTTACCTCCATAGAAGACATCTCAGGCTTCCCTGCTGCGGAGCGGGATATCCATGCTAGCGTATAGCTGGCATTCAAAGAACTTCAGTGTTTTTCAATTAAAAAGTTAACGATTCTCATCTTTCACATTTCTAAGTAAATATTATTTAATATTTTCATTAGGCTTGCTTGAATGTTTGATATTATAAAATTAACAACATAATGAAAAACTTTGAAAAAAGAATTCATATCTATAAATGGTCGATTAGGAGCTGATTTATATCAATCGATGTAATTCAAAGTTCCAAATGCATCAAAGTACAAAAACAAATGAGAAATTTCTACCACACAGTCCATCGCATGTTTGGGTGCAAAAACTTGTACTCACCTGCGACAGGATGGATGGCAAATCTAACATTCTTGCCTTGAGATTTCAACAGGTTCACCATCTCTGCAATGGGATATTGTGCCTTTGCCACACATAGTCCATAACCAGGAACAATGATGATATTTCTGGCGTGTTTGATGGCATCCACTGCCCCATCAATGTTAATTTCAGAATGCGTTCCAGTTATTTCCATCGGTTTTCCAGTTCCAGTGCTTGACGTACCATAACCTCCAAGAATGACGTTGGGAAGTGAACGGTTCATTGCCTGAAATGAAAGTGATTACCTATAGCATGCACGTTAAAAAAACATTGGACACAGGAAACAGCAAACCAATATCTACAACACAGATTTTGTTGAAGTTGGTAAATTCGAGGGCGCGCAGGTTACGGGGACCGAAGAGATCTGTGATAGACTGTGACTTACCCTCCACCAACAATGGCGTACACAATTCATGCATTTCTATTTGGTGGATATTGATGAATCATCACCGATTCGATATGACAACGCCCAGCTCAACAGCATGACCTCAGAATGTTCCCGAATGCCGTCTTATCTTAATGAGGTAAATATGTCCATGGATTATATGTGTCGCAGATATACTAGTAAATTTTTAGTGACTTTGTACCTCCAGAAAATCTACTAACCTTGCACATTATGTATGATAAAATGGCACCAGACGATCCTATAAGAGCTCCTACGATTGTCATGAGGTTATTGTTGAGCATGAAACCTTCTGCGCACAAAGCCCATCCTGAGTAACTATTAAGGACAGTGATAACCACTGGCATATCAGCACCTGAAAACAAAAATTCATATTTATATTCACAAACATAAATGCTATATATCAATCAAGCATATTATTTCGATTATTACAGACAAAACATTGAATTTGATTGTGAAAAAACTAATCCAATATTTTTATTTCTTAACTTTGAAGTCTGCTTTTTACTGGCTATTGTACAGAATTCTAACTTTGGACTGATAAACAATGTTATTATTCTTTCAATGTTTGTGAACTGCTTCGTTTGGTAGACCTTACCTCCGATAGCAGATGTCAAAGTGACACCCATTGCTGTAGACAATGCAGCTGTCGTTCCCAGAGCCCCCAAACCACCGACCAATGAAGGGTCATAAAACAAATATCCTCCCGCAGCAACATTTGCCAACAGCAAACCAGTGTTTAGGGCATGACGTCCTGGTAATAGAAGAGGGTTAGATTTTAAAATTCCCTGGAGCTTTCCGTATGCTATGAGGGAACCACTGTAAACATTCAAGTGAATTACGATGATGCGAGAAAAAATCTTCATTAATACCTGAAAGTAACTCCTCCGATATATGTACCCAAGAAGAGTGCCGTCTTGATAACATTAGCAGCTGGATCTGTGGCGAAAGTAGGAAAATCATGCATGAATGTCGACACGCATGTCAAAACAGCTGCTAGTCCGACTAAACTAGAAATTTTGAATAAAAGTTTAATGAAATGTAAATAAGGTTAATATTTACATGGTAATCATTCAAATTCTTAGTTGTGGAATTGCTTGGAAGTCCCATGTTGGGGGCCATAAGGAAGTTTAACCTTTGAGCCTAAAGGAAGTTTAAAAATAATTGAAAATGGACTTGGGCTCGATTTAGTAACAAGCAATAAGTTGATACATATGTTGTAACTTCAATAATGTTGATTAACCAGTTTTTACTGGTAGATATAATTTTATTTTGTTTTCGTATGTTTTGAGACTTCTCTTAAACATTACATGATTGCATTATTCTTCATCAATAAAGAACACCAATTCAATTTTTGAAATAACAGTAACTAGAATAGTGATGTCAAAAATCTCCTCTAAATACAGATAATTCTGGGGAACTGAATTCTGAATTTAAATATATTTACCTGTGAAATGCGGCAACAAGTTGGGGAAGATCAGTTATTTGTATTTTTTTAGCTATAAGAGTTCCCAAACCTCCACCTGCTATAACGCAAGCGGCCATTTGTGCTAATACTTCGTTGTTTGGAGCAATTTGCCCTAAAGTAGCTGCTATTCCTCCAGCAACACCAATCTGGAATGATTAACAGATAATAATTATTCTGAAATTATTGCTACACTTAATTTTTATACTCCATTTTATTCACTAACTTATCTGTACTTGTAAACGTGAATAACAAAATGATTATACATTTGTTCTGAAAGCATTATTTGCAACTACAATGAAAACAATCATTCTGGTGTCAGTGGTGGGGCATCAGTTAAATATTGGTGTCAGCAGTTTGATGCAAGTAATCATTTGAACGAATGGTTTTAGTTTCATAGATATTTTTTTGAATCTTTATAATCTAATCTGATTTTACTGATATTTAATCATATAATAGAGTTCTCACCATTCCTAAATTATTTCCTAATCTCGATGTTCTTTGCGAACTGAGACCAGCCAAGGCCCCGACACAACATAGAGATGCTGCCAAATACGCAGCTTGATGAATTTCAGCTAAGCCATTCATTGTCGCCCATCCATACGCCCCCATGAATCCCGCCGCTGGAATAGCGTACAGTGAGTTATATTCAGCAGGGTCTCCAGGCCTGAAAATAAAAGGTAATTATAAACTGTGTATCAGTTAAAAATAATCGGATATTTCTTACTAATTAAATTACTTACCCTTGGGTCATTGTTGATTTCTACTCATTCCGCGCTATCAAATTATAAGTTTAATGGTTATATCTTTGGAAAAACGTATACCTTACCTTCTGAACATGTCTAACATCCGCTTTGTGACTAGAAATCCCCCGAAGACGTTTATAAATGAAACGAAAGCAGCAGCCGCAGCCAAAGACTGTAATAATTTTGTATAATGAATGTAGTGAATTGCATAGGCCAATAATTGTTTTGGTACTAGTTGCGGATTGATTTAAGACTACACGAAATGGAGTTATAACTTAACATTTTGTAATACAGTACATTCCAGTTGAAACAAGCCACCCTTAATAATTTATTTGGAAATGACAATATGGAACACGTCATCTTTAGTTTTAAGGGAGATACAGTTCTATCTAAAAACTAACTCCTTGTCTTTCACTCCCTACCCAGAAATTTTGGGTAAGCATATTATAGGACCTCTTTTTTGATAGCAAACCTATAGGATATTTCAATTTTCTGAATAGTCATGTTATGCCTAACACAACGCCATCCATTTCGATTCTCTATTGCGAAATGGAGTAGTTTCTCAACAAGATGGGCCTCCTCTCATTGCATAGTACCAGTGCGACAATTCCTCGAGAGTAACTTTCCAGGTCGATGGATTGGAAGAAGAGGTTCTACAGAATGGCCACCCAAATCACCCGATTTGACTCCACTGGAGTTTTTTCTATGATGATGGTTAAAATCAAGGAAACAGAAGCTTGTCTATACCATTATATGCAAGTTCGAACATTTGATAAAGTAAATTTTTCTGTTTAGTTTCACTTTCTAGTTCGAAATTGAATACATATACTTTTTTCGGGTGTTACTGATCGTTGTAATTTCCAAAATGTTGCAGGGTTGGGTACAGTATTCTGATACTTTTCAAATGAGGTGTCACTCGACTATTATTCCCATTTGAAATTTTTGACATGTGGGTTTTATGGGGCGGGGTTAGTTGATAAGGAGTTGATTTTTACCTGGAAATGTGCCCCCCTGAGAACTAAGTCAATGTGTTCCACGAATGTTTTGATAAAAAAAATCTATCTATTAAGGCAGAACAGAGAAATTAACGGATTCCTTCATTTAAATTCATGATGCAATAATGCAAATGCATGAACTTCAGCTATCAACAGAAAAAACGTTATATAAAAAGAATGAACTTCTCAATTCAACCTGATTAATATACTGAATGAATATCGTTTATTTACCTCCACCGTATTTGTTGGATAATATCCACCATTCATCAACAATAATCCTCCGACTGCTGTTATTCCTGATATGGCATTTGTAACCGACATGAGAGGCGAGTGGAGGGCGGGGGTAACACCCCATACTGTATGGTAACCAACGATACCTGATAGACCCAGAATCGAGAGCATCGAAGTGAATTCAGGATTTGGGGAGCACATGCCAAGACCTAAGATCGATCCGATTCCTAAAAAACAATCAAATATTAGAAAGAACAAGTTGACTTAGTTGATAATTATTCATACCAGTTGTGATCATCAAGGATTTATTGAGATTGTCTCTAAAAGGAGTTAGTTCCTTCTTTATCTCCTTAGCCAACTCAATTTCTTTTTTGGGTGGCGCTACAGGAACGGCAGTCACCTTTGGTGGTGGTGGAGGCCACATGAGGTTTCCTCTGTCCAAAATGATGCTGCCTCGTACAACTTCATCCTCCAAATTGATGTGGAAATGGTCTTTTTCTCCTAAATCGCAAATTCACTTTTTATTCGTGAAGAACTAAACAAAAAGCCAGTAGTCTTACCCATCGATAAAAGAAATTTGGAAATATTGTTAGCGTACAGAGTCGAACTTTGTGTGGGAAGCCTGCTGGGGAAATCTGTCAAACCTACATGTACAACGTCATTGTAGGTGTACACTTTACCAGGCTCGGTGGTTTCTATATTTCCGCCAGCTTCTGCAGCTAAATCGACAACTACACTTCCTGGTTTCATTAATTCAATGTGTTCCTATATTAAAAACAAGATGATTGATAGATGTTCATACAATTAATGGATTTTTTTAAAAGTAGACTGATTTTGTATAATAATGTTGTAAACCATCCCCTGAAAAAAAAACGCCGGCCGCCGCTGGTAGTTGCAAATCGATTGTGACTTGGCCAAGATGGCGCTCAACTCGACTTACACTTCGCGATTATTCTAGATGCCGCATCGCTTCGATAGACTTCTAGCGACTTTCCTATAGGCATCGAGATACTTCGATCACCATATATAAACACTACTCACCCGCATATCGAGGAAGTCTAGTTGACAGTGCGGTGCGAAGTGTTCTAATAACGCGATAGACATTTGAATATTAGTTTGAAGTTCAAGTTAAAGTGTAGCAGTGAAATGAAGTTTAATTGTACTGTGTAGTCAATTATTGGCAAATCCACGGGAAAAACGTAAGACGATAATTCATTTTCCGAAAAACATATATGTTTAGGGTAAGGGAAAAATAATTTAAAACCACAACATAACTGAGAACAAACATGAGATGAGTATTATATGTGTTTTCAAATATAATTATATACAAGGTATGCTCACGAGTTTGGAGAATCCAATTGTCAATTTTTCTGTATTATGTTGGAATACATGCCCCTGAATTGTGATAACATTTTCAGCTGCTATATGAAACATTGACAAATTGAATAGGGTAGGGTATTGCTATTTTCTCACCTTCAATATCAGTACTGGAGCCTTCTTTCCAGGTATCAAGGCTGTAGATATTATAATATCTACTTCTTTACATTGTTTCGCAAATAGGGCGTGTTCAGCATCAATAAATTCTTTAGACATTTCTTTACTGTAACCTGCTGAAGTACCTCCTTCTTCCTGAAATGTTAACATTGTTTGAGGTTGGTATCAAGAGTTGAACAAAGCTTTTAGAAAAAATACCTCTATATTGATAGTTAAAAATTCTGCACCCAACGATTCGACTTGTTCTTTAACTGCAGATCTAGTGTCAAATGCCCTCACTATAGCTCCCATACTTTTTGCTTGGCCTATAGCAGCTAAACCTGCTACACCTCCACCTATCACAAGAATTTTTGCAGGCGGTACCTTTCCTGCAGCTGTTATCTGGCCTAAAATAATCCAAAATATAATAATTTTGATTTAATGACGTATATCAATACAAACTAACCTGAAAAAAATCTTGGAAAATGATTAGCTGCTTCGACAACGGCCCTGTAGCCAGAAATATTCGCCATGGAGCTCAATGCATCGAAAACTTGAGCTCTTGATATCCTTGGAATGCAATCCATAGCTGAAATTCATTTAGTATTGTAGGCGCTGGAGATTTCAATAAAAAAATCTTACCGAAAGCGTTGATTTTCTTCTGCGCCAATTGTTCTATCAATTTCTGATTCTGTGCTGGATACATGAAAGATATGAGAGTTGAATCTTCTCTGAATTTGTTTATTTCATGGTCCAGTGGTTGACGAATTTTCAGAACGATATCTGTAGTTGAAGATTTGATAATAACATAGTGATAAAAACTTCTAACGCTGTTCTTTACCTGTCGCAAACGCATTGTGGGTGTCTACCAACTTAGCACCAGCACTTTCATAATCTTTATTCCTGAATTTTGCTAAAACTCCTGCATCTTCCTCTACATTCACCTTGAATCCTTTTTTCACTAGAGTTTCTGTCACGGCTGGCGTAATAGCAACCCTGGGAAATGAAGGAACCATCAGGAATTGTTCGTAAGTAATGATGTCAACTAGGTCCATTGTGAACATTAATGTATTTTCACTAAATATTTCAGTCTAATCACGATATATGGAATAATAATAATTTGCATAACTAATGAAATATAACAGGTATAATGAGTACACATAATTGTAGACAAATACAGTTGTCACTCAATAAGTGAAAACACTAGTCTAGAGATATAAATCAAATTAAAACAGTCAGATTTCTTAAAATATAACATAGTGATATGTATCAAACACGATACAATTGTTTGAGAAAACTTCTGCTTATTGGAGAACATAAAATTCGAGAGCAATACAAGTATACGATAAAAAAAGATTTCCTAAGGAACTGTATTGAAGAGTTTCGGTGCCAAATTATTATCAGGCGTGTTGGAGAATTGATTTATACATCTGTAGGACAATATGGTTGGATTGTTGAGCTATTATATAGGTAAATGAGTCGGTAGTCAAAAGCATTTGTTTTTGCAAGTTATTACAGTGTTTAAATGGAAAAGCTAGCGATTATAACAAATATGGGCCTGCAGTTTTGTAAACTGCAAATGTAAACTGAAAATCTCACAATAAACTGTTACTCAAATACTTTGAAAATCTGTTTTGCAACACTTCCAATGGACGAAAATGAGTGTGAATATGACTCTCAATCAGAATGTGATAAAGAGTATGAAACGGATAGGTTTTTAAAATATTTTCAATTTAAATTTAAGAAGGATGAAGCGTAGCTCTATATGAATCTTCCATTTACGAGTTGTGGGTCTAAAACGACACCTAAGTATTCAACTTTTGTTTCAACGCCTCCATACCTACGCAATTGAAGAAAAGATAATACTTCCTCAACGTTTTACAAATATATGGACATTTCTTTTCTCAACATTCTAACATTAATTTCACAAACTTCACCGGAAACAATTTGGTCTTCACAAACTTTATTTCCAAAAATATCACAACATGTTTCGCTATCATAGTAGCTTTTTCCTAGTGCATCACAACTACGATACTACTGTGATAGCGAAACATGTGATATTTTTGGAAATAAAGTTTGTGAAGATCAAACCGTTTCCGGTGTAGTTTGTGAAATTACTATGGATTTTCATCAAGTAACGGCCGAGTCGATCAGAAAAAAAAATCCAACATTAGTTCACTACAATGAACGACATTGTCCTCAGAATGTGACAATAGCAGACGATTTTGATGCAAAGGATAAGAATAGACATCAAGATTTTCGACCCTTCGCCTCAAAAACGATTGTTAGTGTCACATACTAAAGACGTCATTTATAAATAGCAGTGACCTGACGTTGAAATGTAAGGATTTGATGTGAAATTTGGATAGCAACGTGTTTTAGAACGAACGACCGTGAAACCATATTGTTAGCTATGATACCTTTGTAGTATGGCAGCAAGGTGGGGAGCAACTCAACAACTGCTTCTTACATCTGAACTCAACCCAAAAATACAATTCACACTGGAACGGGAGTACCAAGGAATGATCGTCTTGGATGTACTGGTGAACAAACGAGAGGGTGAGGCATTGGGTCATAGAAGAAATCAACACATCCACCAGCCAAGACAAAATAAGGGGGTAATTGAGATTCTAGTTGAGAGGGGCAAGACGCATAAGTAACCCCGAAAATCTCCCCGAAAGACTCAATCATATTGAAAAAATGCCTTCAAAGGAAATGGGTATAGCGATGCCGAATTCGAGCGGGCAATACAACCCAAGAAAGAGAATGGTAAATTTAGAAAAGAACGTAAAATCAGTATTCAGGCGAACGAAACCATTTGAGGTCAGCGAAATATCCCAGAAGGCCTTTAGCAACACCATAGGTATAACACCGAATCCCTTGTAGCTGTGGATCGGTCTAAATTGGAACCACGATGATAACTCGTGGTATCGCGTTTGAAGAGACTTATACAATTCATAGCTACTACCTACGATCATAAAGGAAGACAATAAAAATTCAAAAGTTCATAAACAATTCATATCAAAAAGGAGAGGGAACTAACATCAATACAGTCTAGCTACCTGGACTTAATTACACTCGAATAGAAATGAAGCCACGCTCAAAACCAATGGAATAAAACTGGAGACGCCAACCTTAAATGTAATGTCTATTCCAAAGACAACCTGAGCATTGCATCCATTGCCTCATCGCCTTCGATAATATCTACCGCCGCCGTAGACGAAACGTCAGGCGAAAATCCTTTAGACCGCGACCACAAACCCTGAAAGAAGCTTCGAAACATCAACTTATTACTCAATGTATTTTATTGCCAGAATAATAAGTTTGATAAATTACGTAAGTCTACTGACTCTTGAATTTTAGCCTGAGTTAACCAAGTTAATTTGTTAACTTTCAATATACCTCTGATGCTGTTTTCAATGGTATTGAGATAATTATTCGATATTCTTTCGAAGCTCTTTCATTATATTTTTTTATAGTGTGGACTGCCATAACAGTTTCTTGCTTTGGTACAATATATCTGGGACAAACATATGCTATCCGCAATTGAGAGATTTAAGGCTGATTGCAATTCTATTTTACTTGGAATTTGAAAAAAATAATGACAGTTATCCCTACAAAAATGCCACCTATGGATCGACAGAAAACCAAAAACGAAGAACCACTCGTTAGATCTAATGGCACGATAAGTAGAATTTGGAACCAGTAGCATTGAAAACCTAATAACGCTGACTTGGTTAGCGAAATGTGCGTCGAAAAACAGTATTTTTGTTCTGGTGAGGCAAAAGTATTTTCAATAGATAGATCTATGGCAGTTCGAAAAAATTAACCCTCGCGGTACTTTTGTGCTCTTACGGATTTTTGGGAATTCATACTTTTCATACTTTTTACCTCTTCTCATTTTTCCAATGCTCCTTTGGTACACCTATAGTCAAGTCCTTGTAGGCTGTTCCCCTCACAGCGTTTTCTTTTCCGAGATATCTTGAAGTAGAAAAAGTTCTTCCTCCATTTCCCAAAGAAGGACGCCATATCCGCAAAGTGTACGTAACATCACGGGATTGTTTCAGAGAGTGGTGTAGTCTTAGAATACCTCTTGTCATTTTTTATTGGCTATTTAAATCATTTACCTAAAACAAAAATTATCAAAATTGACTCGCGTGTTTCCAGACTGATGAGTGAATGCGTGTAGCCATTCATTAGACAATTAACTGTCAATTATACATTGCCTTAAGTGCATTGATGCGCGAATTAGCTTTCTGAAAGCACTTGTTAATGTAAAGGAAACCGAAACTTTTTATGTGGTTGAAAGTTTCACATAAATTTAATAGAAAGGAAACGAGAGTGAAAATGCTTGGATTGGACCGAAATATTCGGATAAGTTGGTAGAAAATAAACTCAATTGAAAAAACAAGAAATAAACGACTAATATAGAATATCAAAATCATTAACCTAAGCGGACTGTCAATTGGTATCAACAATCGGAACATCGTGAAATGGGTCGCATTAAAATTAATTTCGTNAAGATACAAGACATTTTTTCAGACCTTTTTATTTTTCAACATAGTCTCCTTTAAACTCCACACACTTCTCCCAGCGATGCTCCATTCTCTGTAGCCCGTCCAAATAGTACTCAGCGTTTTTCTCTGCAAAATAATTGTTCACAAAGGTGATTGCCTCCTCGTTTGTAAAACATCTCTGTCCTGCGAGCGCAATTTTCAGATGGGGGAACAAAAAGAAATCGCTTGAGGCTAGATCAGGTGAGTAAGGCGGATGGTCAATCAGTTCAAACTGTAATTCGTGATTTTTCGCCATGTTCTCTTGGAGAAACAGGATTTTTTTTGCAAATGGGACCGTTTTCCGCAAGTTCCGCCTTCAATTTGTCAAGTCATGATGGGTAGTATGCTCCTGTAATGGTTTTTCATTTTTGAAAATAATCGATTGAAATAACTCAATGACTATCCCAAAAAACAGTCGCCATCACTT
>WOGL01000840.1:2718-12996 GCA_015342145.1 Leptinotarsa rubiginosa
GCTGACATACAGTTTCGTCATCGGGCTTAAAAAACAAATAAAGGCAAGACGGTCCGTGAAGATAACCCCCCAGTCTATCAACAATAGGCGAAGGGTACTCCTAACGATTTATCGCTTAGAAAACCGGTTTTATAGTGGAATTTCATGGGAATAGTTCCATCGCACATGGGTTCACGATACAGTGTGTTCCATCATTGCGGAGAGGCAAGACATAGGGGTTCCAAGTTCCGAAACAAACAGTGTACGGGTTGAAGAACAATGTAGTCTTTTGAGAAATCTAATTATCGAACAAAACTTGGAGGTTCGAATATAAATGAGGTATAGGGGCTTTGAAAGCTGATTCGAAGGATTTCTCATGGAGGTGCTATTGTTAATGCCGCTGAACAATGACAAAAAATTAATTCCGAGGAATGAAGAATATTTGTTGATTATAAAAATATATATTTCATTAAGAAGCTGATTTGATTCATTTATAAATGTTTTACTTCATCAAGATATTTATTTCCATTATACAAGTACCATATCTATCGAACAAATATTCTGAAAATAGTGTTTTACTCGAAAGGTAATTGTGATGAATGTAATGAAAAACTAAATTTTGTGACATGACGCAACATCAACAATTCTTTGTTAGATTTTCGAAACCGCAGCAAGTATTTCTCTATACATTTTTTTTTTCTGTAGGATTAACCATATATACCTTTACCTACAAAATTCGAATTACTATGAAATAGACAATTCTTCCACCAATTGCCTGGAAAATGTGATACGAAATAATGAGCGCTTTTACAGTATCATAGAAAGTAAGATGGGTTTTATAATGCTTCCTTGTGGCCTACCATGTATTTCAAAAATTGTCTTTTGAACATTACTGGCGATAGAGATATTTCATTTTCTTTATGGACGATATAGACAATGAAATAATTAATGTCAGTCTCTTATCAGTCGTTCAAAGACTATTTATTGTAAGATATAATCCGATTCCTTTACAAAAATCCAAGATAATATGCTAATATAACAATATTAGAAATCAGGTCTAAACGCTTCTTAATGGTCTCGGGTGTTTTAAATCTCTATGAATCATTAGGAAATACCTATTCAAGAAACACTTTTGGAGAGTTTCACTAAACAGTTTCACCAAACGCAACACGAGTTTCGCTATACAATAGCTTCTTCAGGCCTATTCATGAAACACTTTTGGAGATTTTCACTAAACAGTTTTACAAAACGCAACACGAGTTTCGCTATACAATAGCTTCTTCAGGCGTGTTTCTGCCTTTTATCGTATCGATCACAAAGTAACAGATTTACTTTCTAAAAAAGTTTATGATTTGAATCTTATTCAATATTAGAAATCATGCGATGCCACAACAAAAATGGTTAAAATTGAAAAATACCTTATGGACTGAACCAGTTTTTTCGTTCATAGTACAGAGATGACTTTTTCTCCGTATACTTTTCCACATTGCACCGATGTCATGGAAATGTATGTTCTACTTCAAAGGAGACTGTACCGGGAGTTGTTTTCACCCTGAGAGTGAAAACATGTTTCACTGAAAAGTCCGAGAATACTGATACTAATACTTTTCGACACATTTGCAATTAGTGTCTATTTTTCAACAAAAAAATCCACGTTTTCAGACATTGTTCGTTAGTAACTCAAAGTGTACTTATTTTATCGAAAAAAAAAATCCCAGTAAAAAGGAAGCTCGTAAAAACAAAAAGAATGGTAGATTTCGTGTGTGGACCCAAAACAAACGGAGTCATAGCTTGTTGAAAGTGAAATCATAAAAAAAATATACATTTGTGCACGGAAACTCATGAAAACTTATCCTAAGTGTCTCAAAAATGAAGTTGTTTTCTATTGTTTCTCGGCGATAAAAATGAAATGTGAAAATTCACTTTAATTATGTACATACTCAAATCATGCTCTAGAAGTTTGAAGTGCTTAGTTTTCAATGAAATTGAGCTCGAATCAAAAAGAGCATTTTTGCAATTTAGCAAAAACTTGCATTTTCTTTAAAATAACTAAAAGACTATCAATAATTGCCAAATTTAGCTTCAATATTATATTCATCAATGCTTCACTTCTCTTCACTTCAAAATTGAATTTTCCCAAAGATAGTAACTTTAAACTGGTCAAACTTTCGTAGCAAGTTTTTAGATTAATGTTTAGCTAGTTTCATAATCCCTACATACATAAACATGTGATGTTTCTAGAGATAGTAGTAAACAAACATAATGTAATGATGATTATTTTCATTTGAGGGGTAAGAGGAAGTGATCTGCATATTTATATTTTTATAAAAAATAAAAAACTAATGGTTTCTCAACCACTTGAAAAAAGTTGTTTGAGTGCCCCCAGCAAAAAAATGTATCGTTTTCTGATTGCTTCACGTTGAAACTCTCAATTTGACGAATAAGAACCAAGATTCAATAACTATTATCCCACTCCCACAAACCCTATCACTATTATATCTATACTAGAATTATCTTACAGTATGTCACTCACTACGAAAAAACTATCTATTTTTTTTTATAAGACATATTTTTGATGTGCAAATCTGTGCTGTTTGGCAAAATTGTATAGTATTGCCTCATTTTATCTTCTATGATTGAACCGTAAGCAGCTGTCGTTCTTATACGAACACCAACCCAAAAAAGTCGAAATTGTCGATCTAAGGATTCACGAGGTCTTACCTACAAAGGTGCGATTACTGAATAATGAACCGACAAACCCAGTAAAATCTGTATATAAAAGAGAAACTGTAACAGAAATGAAAGAAATTTCCCAACGAAGAATGATGTCACCGAACAACATTTCAGTGATTTTTCATCTTGTTCACATGTAGTGGTGATGTATAATATGTTCTTGAGATTAACATAAACAAAATATAACGAGCCGACTTCACTTTCAACTTAACATACCCATAAAGAGGGATTCATATTTTTATTGTCATGAAATGTCCATTCAGTTGACTAAAATATAGCCCTGAAGGCCATATGAAAGAGAAACATGAATAAAATTATTTCAAGAGTTCGACATTATCGCATTTTTTTATAATGTAAGTCAATCTGTATGTCAAAAATGATAAAATATTCCAGATTTTGCCTGTTTATTCATTAATCGCAGGTACTTCACCGGATGTACATATTCGGTAAATTGAAACATTATTATATAATGAAGTATGCATCTTTCTAAAGCTTGTATTTCTCCTTTTCACACTGTCACTAATGAATATCCCATGTTTCCCGAAATACCATATTTAATTCTCTGAAGACGAAATCAGTTGCCATTTCTTACATCTGTATTCGATTATAATCATTTTGAATCACGGAGGAAAAGCTGTATTTAAATAATTTTGTTACTTTGTTGAAGTAAAACTTCTTTACGCGCGCTTGACTTGGAGAATAAGCTGGTGCTGGTGACGAGAGCGTTACGAAAAGTAGAGAATAAACTCGAAATTTCGAGTTTGAAGTTGAATTTTTGAAAGTAAAAGTCGTAATTTCGACTTTAAATTCAAAAACTCAACTTTATACTAGAAATTACGACTTCAAAAGTCTAAATTTCGACATTAATCTCGAAATTCTGACTTTATTCTCTAAATTTCGAGTTTGAATTCGAAATTACGGCTTTGAATTCGAAAATTCGAAATTAAAGTCGTAATTTCGAGTTTAAAGTCGTAATTTCGAGTTTAAAGTCGTAATTTCGAGTTTAAAGTCGTAATTTCAAAATTGAATTCGAACTTTCGAGATTAAATTCGATATTTCGAGTTTAAAATCGAATTTTCGAATTTAAAGTCGTAATTAAACTCGAAATTTCGAGTATAAATTCAAGTTTTCGAATTAACAGTCGTATATTCGACTTATGAAAGTCGAACTTTTTAATTTAGAGTCGTAATTTCGACTTTGAATTCAAAAATTCTACTTTACACTTTTACTTCAGAAGTCAAAATTTCGACTTTACTCTCGTAATTCTGACTTCAGTCTCTAAATTTCGAGTTTAAAGTCGAAATTACAACTTAACATCCAAGAATTTGAGACTGCAGTCGTTATTTGGAGTTTAAAGTTATAATTTCGAGATTAAACTCGAAATTTCGAGTATGAAGTTCAGTTTACGAATTTACAGTCATATATTCGACTTAAAAGTCGAACTTTCGAATTTAAAGTCGTAATTTTTACTTTAGATTCAAAAATTCTACTTTACACTCGATATTACGACTTCAAAAGTTGAAATTTTGACTTTACTCTCGTAATTCTGACTTCAATCTCTAAATTTCGAGTTTAAAGTCGAAATTACGACTTAATAGCCAAAAATTCGAGACTGAAGCCGTTATTTGGAGTTTAAAGTTATAATTTCGAGAATAAACTCGAAATTTCGAGTATAAAGTCGAGTTTCCGAATATAAAGTCCTATATTCGACTTAAAAGTTGAACTTTCGAATTTAAAGTCGTAATTTTGACTTAAATTCAAAAATTCTACTTTACACTCGATATTACGACTTCAAAAGTCGAAATTTCGACTTTACTCTCATAATTCTGACTTCAATCTCTAAATTTCGAGTTTAAAGTCGAAATTACGACTTAATAGCCAAAAATTCGAGACTGAAGCCGTTATTTGGAGTTTAAAGTTATAATTTCGAGAATAAACTCGAAATTTCGAGTATAAAGTCGAGTTTTCGAATATAAAGTCCTATATTCGACTTAAAAGTTGAACTTTCGAATTTAAAGTCGTAATTTCGACTTCAATTTCAAAAATTCCACTTTACACTCGATATTACGAATTCAAAAGTCGAAATTGCGACTTTACTCTCGAAATTCTGACTTTAATCTCCAAATTTCGAATTTAAAGTCGAAATAACGACTTTAAATTCGAAATTGAAGTCGTAATTCCTAATTTAAAGTCGTAATTTCGAGATTCAAATCGATATTTCGAGATTAAACTCGATATTTCGAGTTTCACAAGCAAATAGCATAACTGTTACTGCTACTAGTAAATACCAATAACAGTTACCGAATAGCAGGTTAGCAAATAACAATCCATCTCTGATTGTAGTTAGATATATGCAAATGTAGCAATCCATGGACGTGATGTAATAATATGACATTATTAATTCGATCTCCATCGCTTCCGGTATCATGAAAATTATTCATCAATTATGAATGATCACTAGAAGTGAAAGACCAGTACTTCAATTTCAGCTTGTGGAGGCAGAAGTGAACGGAGCTATCCAATTGAACAACCTTACCTACTAATTAATTTAATTCGGATGTACAAATTCGTATTTCTGCAATTGCGTAATTGCAGACGTCCTTCGCCTACTTACTCAAACGAAAACACATTTGTACTGAAGATCTTGGACCTTCCCGATAGTGAATCTTTGACTTTGAACCCCAAAATACCTGAAACAAAGGAAAAAGTATGTTACTCGCTTATAATATAGGTTTATATTGGAAAATAACTTTGAAAATCGGACAAGTGAATTTTGAGTTTATTCATTACAAATGAACATACCAAAATGTAATATTTTATTGAATTTTTAATTTCAGTTCAGAGATCAGCAAAACCTGCATCAAAAGTAATTTTTTCACAGCTCTGTTGTATTGAAAAACGTTAGTCAAATGTAAATAGATTAATGTTGAAACGTATGTGTGTGTGTGTAATCAAATGAAAAAAGAATTTAATTGTACCATCAAATGCATGACAATTTCCCCCTTTCAATATGACATAGTTTTAATATTCTCTAGTCCCACTGCCAAGGCAAGGAAAACGACCAACATCTGCCATTTCTACTTGAACATATGGTGTCGAAAATAGAATGTTGTACATGTACTGCACAAATAAAGGACGTTCACCTTTGTGAAATGAATAACATATAGAATCATAATGAAAATTTTCAGTATTTCTATTGTCAGCAGTCTTGGATCGTTAATGGAGTACCTCAGGGTAGTATTCTTGACCCTCTATTATTCACACTATATACTTCTAATTTTATGAACGTTTTGAAATACTGTAACTACCATATTTACGCTGATGATACCCAGATATATTTTTTTTTCTGATTGATTCGGCCGTTACTTGATGAAGATCCATAGTAATTTCACAAACTACACCTTAACGATTTGATCTCCACAAACTTTATTGAAAAAATATATCACAACGTGTTTCGCTAAACATTAGCTTCTTCAAGTGATCATAAATCACTTGAAGAAGCTAATGTTTAGCAAAACATGTGATATATTTTTTCAATAAAGTTTATGGAGATCAAATCGTTGAGGTGTAGTTTGTGAAATTACTATGGATCTTCATCAAGAAACGGCCGAATCAATCAGAAAACTAAATTTTTGTATGAGAACGAAAAAATCAAGTGAAGTTCCAATGGATACGGGAGTTTCACAGGGCTCCATTTTGGGCCTTGTGTTATTGTCTCTGTATGTGACTGAAATTAGTTTAGTAACATCAGACGCCTTCAATACAATATGCCGATGTAAAATAATAATGATAATATTTATCCACTTTTGGCAATACAATACATTATAAAATAAGAGCTTTGGCTTTATTGAGGTCTAAACAATCACTGTCAATGTGCATATTTCAATTCAAATCCTCTTATGAAGGATTATCTGAAAATCTTATTCTTTAGAGGACCGGTTATTGTCAATAATAAAAGGCTCATCAGGAGGATTGGAATATTTGCTTAATAAACAGTACATATTCCTTCACTGAAGAGGGAATACAATGATAATTAAAGCTAGTCTGTATTTGTATTTATAGCCATTTATGACTTCAATTGACTATTTACTTGTTTTGACTCACCAATGTACTCATTATACCAAAAGGGTCAAATAAAATGAATTACAACTATTATCTGAATTACAAGATTTTTGTGACTCACCACAAACAAATCTGCCCATCGTAGCACCCTGTGGCTAGCGTCTTCAGATCTTTGGAGAGATAAATGCAGGATATACAGTGTGTTGGAGCATATTTTCCCCAAAGCACTACAGGAACTACTAAGCTAGTCCCGGGCATTTTGATTTGCAACCTGAAAGATACACATAGTTTGTGTAATACCTAAAAAACACATAAATGTGGTTTGTAGTGGAAAACATTCAAGTGGGGCAAAGTCAATTAAAATAATTAAACTCAATTAAAGGTTTGCTAAACACGAAACAGTCACATGACTTTGTATGCTTCAGTCCAGAAATCATCTGCGTCTTATTCGACGCCAATAAATATTAGTTTAATGAGAGTAGATTGAACTGGTACAATAACATTGAAAATACTATTCCGCGTGAGGCGGCGATCTATTTGCTTTTTCCACCACAACAGTTTCTTGTTAAAAGTAGAAGATATGGTATTATTTCACCTTGTTATATAGATCTCTCGAAGGACGGATTACTCTCAAAATATTAATTTTTGCAATTTAGAGTGTGAAATATTATTCGCCATCTTAGCGAGCAATCAGCTGTTTGACGTTGATGTTGATGACAATGACGTTTCCCGAAGCGCCATCTCTCGCGGTTTGAAAATAAAAGTTTTTTTTGCAACCGATACATTTTCTATAGATTTAAGACAATGACCGATATTAGGAAATGACGTAATAGTTTCGTAGTAGTCAAACAGTGGTTCTGAAAGTTTTTCTGTATTCTTAGAAACTTGAAAGAGTACAAACGCGTAGATAGGGCACGAAAATCTATAATAATATTCTCCCACAATTCACACTCACAAATGTGGTTTGACAAATTCACATTTACAACTGTGAATTCATAGTTCTATAACATTGTCTAGACAATGTCTGTAGACAGCAGCATGTACACTTAGTACTCGGTACGATAGATGTCAGCACGTTACATTTATTGCATATTCATTTAGTATATAATTGTTAATGAAACAAAAATTAAAATTTAGAGGCATATGGCATATTATTAGAAGAAATTGATTTTTCGGAAAAAATATTTTAGAGAAGTAGAAAGCCAAAACCCATCTTCCTCTAAAAACTAGCCTGTTGTAACCTAATCTAGATGAAGTTAGATTCAACTAGTGCAACCAACTAGAACTTGGCAAATATATAGCTTTGGTTAGTTAAGGTTAGGATACAGTTTGGATCTGGTTATCATTGTCTAGCATCTACAGGCGCTTGTCTGTCAAATTGCAGTTTTGCTGCAATTAGGCAGAAACTTTTGCAGAAAAAATGTAAAAGGCTGACTCATCGCATCTACTCAGAGCACACGATTATCGAACCCAATGATCGCTTACATTACGGTTGTGGTAATTGCTTAGTGATATCGGTATTTTCTGACCTGCGAAATATTTTCAGTATCAAAAGAATAGGTACTAATAATATAATTATTGCTTTTATGGAATCATTCTCATTAAGAGATTACAACCTATCCTTACAAATGAGAGGGTCGACTTTTGGCTGTGAATAATATTCCAGGCAGGAATAGCTTTTCCACTTCGTCGAAATGAATAACTATATTGGCTCTTCTATAGAGTCATACTCAAAGATACTTTCAGATATTATGGAGATTATCGTCAAAGTTACAAATATCTAATGATATGCAAACTTGGTTTGTTGAAATTTGCTTTCTCAGTTTTGGTGTATTTTAATTCGATGTTTTTCTTTTTTTGTCTAACAATATATAAATAAACTTGTATGATACATTCAAATTCAGCAACAACCAACAACCTGATTTTCTGAAGCTTATCCAGTAAATACAAGAAAATGGAATAACCGAACGTTGTTCTGTTGAATTTCCTCCATCAAAAATCGAATTTCTCTATTAGAGTTTTGACATTTTATAATATGGCGTCGAGTGAAGCGAAAGATGTAGTAAATGATGAAAGTACTGAAAATAATGGTGATTTGGAGGTGAGTCATGATTGTTAACTACGTCCCTGCCTACCTCCTGTACAAATTGGGACAAATGGATTGTTTGTTCAGCAAAAATTGTTTTTGTTCCATCTCTCTTAAGGTGGATTTCAACGTCAAGCCAATATGGAGTAGAGTACTCGCTGATTGGTAGAAATATTCTAATTTTGACATCTCCGTATATGTTTACCAATCGAAAAACTGTAACATGGTCGTGCGTTAACCCTACGTTGAGTTGGTATGACTGTTGAAAACAAATAAAAATTAACTCCCCTAAAAAAAGATGTCAGTTTCCTTCTGAACTGAAAGCTAAACAAGCGTTGTTGTTCGGCGCCACAAATAGAAGCTTTACTTGGTTTTTGTCTGGGAAAAGGTAAAGTTAATTTTGATTGTTTATTCAGTTTTTAAGATGCACTAGATCTAGAGGCATTACTTTTGCCACATGTAGGATTTTTAAAGTCAAATTCAATAATTTTGCACGTGTTTATCGGCACCGGTTAAAATTGCGAATTTCGTTGTTTGTAGATGATACCAATTACATTTTAGCACCATTCAGGTAATTTTTTCACTACCATGTAATCATCAAATTAGATTATAAAGAACTGGTGTGATAATGTTAGAGAGTATTGAATACTCCCAAAACTTTTTGATTCCAAATAAATGTATATGACTTTGTTATATTGAAAATTATCTCTGCCCCAAATTTTTTGATGTCTTGAGTTGGTAGGAAGTTGAATTACAATTAACCAAGGAGTAATTATTATGAAAAACAATGCTTTTTGGACTGCTATGCTCTTAGGTTATAGTATGGTTTATTGGGTAACTCTGCAAACTTAAAACAAATCTTCAAAGTTCAGAAGGAAATAACCAGATGTATGAATAAATATTGTTTCTTAGGCACCTTGTAAGCCATTAGCAACTATTCTCCCGCTTGAGAGTAACGTAAGATGTGGTTAAAAATTTTAAATAATTATTCCAATTTCATTTGAGTAGTCTCTCAGTTTTAACTATGTATGCTAGTTTCAATGCGTTTAAACTTCACAAGTCTTCTGATACCCTTCAGATTTTGAAATGTATTTAGGAAAACATTAATTTTCATGCTGGCCAATAATGTCTCAGAAGCTAGAGAAAAAAAAAGGTTCTCATTTTTCTTGTCTCCGACTGCAATATCTACTCAAATCTTACACTGTTGATTAACTTAGTCAGTTTAGCTAACCTCTTCACCTCTTATTTGACTAATAGTAGAAATAGGAACTTCTTTTTTCCAGACGGAAAAAGTAACAAGTGATGCAATATTCTCTTTCCTTAATAAACTTTATTCAGAAATAAATGCTGGTGAAGTAGCTGCCGCAATTTTCTGTGACCTTTCGAAGGCTTTTGATTGTGTTAATCATGAATTAGTA
>WOGL01000841.1:0-12969 GCA_015342145.1 Leptinotarsa rubiginosa
CAGGCAATCAGTTCATTCAGCAATTCACAATCGAGAAATACGTTTTCGCAAAATTTCCGTCCTTATCCTTATGTCCTTGTGTGTGAGGAAAAAAAGAACACAACCTCTTTACAGACCTAGTTGGTGTCATAGGCGGGTTAGAAAGGTTTTAAATATACATAAATGCGCATATGGAAATGAATAAACTATCCGATTATTAAAAGTATAAATAATATGTTTAATTCATAACAAAACAAAATTGTACCGTAACAAATTTCAATCGAAAGAAAGTGGAAATTAACATTACATCTGGTTACTTGCACTAAATTTTGTTCCCAAATCAGCCCATATAATATAACCACACCCTTCACGCCCATAAAACCGGAAGACTCAGACTTTGAACGAAATAATGTGCACTGCGAGGACAACTGGAGCAATGCGTCTGTTGCTTCACTACCTTTGATAATGTCTATCGCAGTTGTAGACGAAACGTGAGGCATAAAAACCTGCAGACAATGACCAACAAACCCCAACTTAGACAGATTTCTATCAGTGTTACCTGTATGTGTGTTGTAAAATTATTTTGTGTAGACAAAAAAAAGGTGAAACAGTTGTAGTAATAAATCCATATTGTTTCAGGGCACCATTTGGTTTATTTTACCACGCTGCTTGGTTCACTCAACCACACCACAAAGAGGGTTTCATTAATTTCATCGACAGTATATTGAAATATGATGATGTGTGGCTGGTCACAAATTGGCAAGCTCTGCAGTGGGTAAGAGATCCCACACCCATCTCTCGATTAGGCTCTTTCCAACCATTCCAATGTGATTACAGGGTGAGTTTGAAATCGTATTTTACTTATTAAATAATCTCGTAAGATAAAGCTTTTTTCCCTTTAGATAGGGCTGGCATTAGATCAAATCCATTTGCCGGATTTTTGGTATTTTAGAGAGATCTATATCTTCATAAACTGAACATGGGATGAAAGCTGAAAGTGAATGTGTCAATACAAATCAGTCTTCCAGGCTGCAATGCGCAGGGAACATTAATTTGAAGCCTCATAGAAATGAACTGAGCAATTTTTTCACATACACCCAAGCTGCACTTGAGGCACTGATGAACCCAAAAGTGACATTGAGACTGATGGTCTGGGAGTGCCGTGAATAACTGAAGAAACTTGTGGACGGGAATAAACGGACTTTATACTAAGTGTCAGGACACTCAGAAGTCACAGGAAATGATAAATCTCATGAGTCAACTATATACAGGTGCTAAACCAGTTGTGGGAGTACCTAAATCTTTGGTACAGAACTAGATCAGGAAAGGAGTCAAGGAGAAACAGTAGTGGGATTGCATACCAGAGAATTAACACAGAAAAGAGTTCATATTGGAACCATCTGAGAAGAGAATAGAAGACTACTTCAACAAAGCAGAGACCGGCACAGAACAATGATTATAGAGCTACTACTCACTGGACACTGTGCACTGGGAGGATAACTAAACAAAATAGTGATGTATAGTATAACAGTGACTTTAGCTGCAAGAAGTGCATCAAAGGGACAGATACAGCTCGTCATGTTTAATGCGAATGTGAGATACTGAATTACAGGAGGTAAGCAATCTATGTCCCAAAGAATATGACAAGTCCCCAACAAGAGATCTGTACAAACTAGTACAGGACAGGATTGTTCAAATGGATTACATGGAAAAAATGGGGAAAATCGCAATAAGCCCATCAAGCTGCAGTGTTTTCCAGACATCAGGAAGGAAGTTTTGAACGGCTCATAATCGGCGAAAAAATTCGTTGCCACAGATTTCTGTAATTGTAGAGAAATTCATACATTCACATTGAAGTTCTTTTAAAATTCAATAGTTCTGTCATAAACTTTCGTGTCGTTAGAGAATATAAGACTAAAAACGTAATAATACATGAAATTAGTTTTGCTAGAAATTCCGATCTGTATTCAAAATTGTCCTCATATTTGAAGAATCATCACAAGGATACGATAAAGCTGGTACTAAAATTTCACATTAGTATACATGCATCAAAAGCTCTCTATAATGTATATGACGTGCATGAAAAGCCCTTTATAATAAATGATGGATATCTTCTAAAAATTTGAGCTTTCAATAGAGAAGAAACTGTCTATAGGCAATTAATTTAAGGCAAGAAAGATTTTGGCTTTCTACTTCTCCATCTCCTAAAAATATGCCCCTTTCAATTCAATCTGAGGTATTCTTAATGATAAATACCAACTAAATCTAGGGCAAATCAAAACCATGCTGTTTGAAATTATATTATAATTTTAACACTTTTGAGCTCTAGTTTCATCTAATACACTGCTCCTAAATCATTGCCAACAAAACGTTGAAAAAGTTTCAGTACTGACGATTTAATCCAATTTATTTCTATTATGATATGTATAGTTCATGTTAAACAGCACCTGGTGAAAATTTGTCTCTAACATCATGCCTTCATTTCAGGATCGACCAAAGAGGTGTAACAATCCCAAAGTGTGCAATTTGTGGCACAAATCTGGTGTAAGGTACATGAGAACTTGTCAGCCCTGTCCAGATATTTACCCGTGGACTGGTAATTCCGGAATTCGTAGCAGTCGAGTTGACAATGCAATTGAAGATTAATGCTGCAGCAAAATTCAAAAATTGGAGTGAAAATTCATCGATTCCTATTGTATAGAGAAACTCTGAAATATTCCACCTCATCAAAAGTGATATCACATTTAAGAAGTTTTGCAATATTTGAAAACTGACGCTATTTTTTCCAATACATGCTCTCTATCATGTGAATGGTCGCAAAGTTCCAATTTTGGCGTAGTCCCAATACCACTGCCATCTAGCGTTAGTTTAATAAACATAAAAAATAGGTTTTGACTGAATTCCCTCATTTTTGTTAGCTCTGTTAATCAGTTCTTTGATTTCCCCCAAAAAAAATTTGTGATAGAGTAGTAATGGCACAACATGTGGTGTACACTACTATCTTTGTTGAAATACTCTGATACAATGCCCCTCAAAATATGATATTACTAACAATTATCACCAGAGGTAGCACCGTACAGCTTTCCCACGCATGAAAAGCCTCTCACTCACAAAAATTCAACTACCTACATAACAAACAATCACATTTTAACTTTCACTTTCTGTTTGGTAACTTACTGATAATTTTTAAATGCAACAAGAGTTGACCTGCGATCATTCATATTCTCAAAAATTTTACAAATTTGAAACAAAATATTCCTCTATTATTCACTCCTCAAGTATTATTCATTTGAATTCAAATGGTTTATGTTTTGGTGTTTATTTTTTGAAAAACATTATTCATTCTTGATGAAAATCCTCGACAATGTATTCAAGTAACACTTTGTGAGATTTTCACTAATCAGTTTACCAAACCGCAACACGTGTTTCACTATACAACAGCTTCTTCAGGTGTGTTCAATATTACTAATATTGAACATGCTTGGTGTATTGTGTAGTGAAATACTTGAGCGGATTTGTGAACTGTTTTGTGAAAATATTTCAATAAAATATCACTTGAATACACTGAATTTTTTTTAACAATAACATATATGTTCAAAACACTAACCCACTCAGGACACTCGAAAAATAACTGAAAAAACCTATTTCTAATGTTTTATTTTCAATTATGTATTGGAAGTTGAAAATATATTTGTACTTGATTTCGTGAATAGATGTTGATTAGGTGTCAAATCCTTTGTCTCCATACCTAGTCAACATCTCTCTTTGTAAATGTTAGCTGTAAATAGTATAAATTATTTACGTCTATAGAAACTATTTTGAAATCTATGCCAACAGATACAAGGTGTTTGATTTGCTGTCAAATGAAAAATGAAGATAGAAGTATCTGTTTTGGAATCTGCATGCGATATATACATTTGTTACAAGCACAATACATTATCCCATGCAAGTATTGCATATTGTGCTGAAGTAATATTTTCACCTTGGAATCCGTATGTTATACTCCAATATCGAGACTGTATTATGAAATTCATATTGAAGCTCAAATACAACTTCATTGTCTCGATGATAATTTTCAAATATTAATTGCATTTTTATACTTTAATGTGTGTAAGATGACGCCTGTAGATATAATCAAATTTATTTATAAAATAAGGCACATTTAATTTATTATCTCTTAGGAACAAATTGGATTATAATTATGAGACAGTGTTTGGCAATTGTAAAAAGATCTAAATAAATGTAAAATGAGAACAAATGATTTTTATTGAAGGTCAGATCCCAAAATGTATTATAGAAAGTCCATAGAAATTGAACAAAATTGATGTGTGAAACTTTTCCATCAAATTCAAAATTTTAGTATCAATAGATGATGTGGTGCTGCAGGTTTTCCTGCAGCTGAAAAAGTAAATGCGCCACTGGAATCAATCAAGTCGCCCCGAAGCGCCAATTAATTTTTATTATTGTTTTATAATTTAATGTTTCATTAAATTTTGAATTAGTATCAATAGTGTTTATAATAATGATACGACTCAACCGTTCTGATTATAATAGTAATAACAATAATAAATTTTATATTACCATCTTCAGCACTCCTACGATACTGAAGAAACACCCAGTCATGCCTTCTGCTCCGGGGGATATTGAATCCGTTGTGGGGACCATCAACGTTACATATAGATAGACTATCATTTCTTTCCAGGAAATTGGATGTGAAGATGGTTTTTAAAAAAAATAACTCGTTGAGATAGTAATGCATAAGGACGTTATTTTAAGTATGTATTTATGTAAATAAATCTATATCACTAGCTGTAACGAACATTGTGAGAATGATAGAGGATTTTGATATTTTCTTTAATATTGGAATATACTATAATAAATTCCTTAGTTACAAAATAAATGACAATAATTTGTTGAGTAAGTTATAAAAAAACAATAAGTATGGCCAAATCAACCTTTATTAATGTCAAATCTTTGGTTCAAAAAACATATTGAGCTTTCTAACATTCCATAATAATAATAATAATAATAATAATAATAATAATAATAATAATGTAATAACAAAATAGAATTCTTGAAATGATGAACCCAGAACTGACTAGTAGCCATTTCAAAACTAAATGTACTGTTATAAAAATAGGTTTGTTTCGGTTCAGTATTTCGAGCTGTTAGAATTGTCAGGAATCTATGCGCAGCGCACACCAGCTACAGAACAGGTCTGTAATTTAAAAACAAAACAGAAAAACAATCCACGATTCCGTTGTAATTCATTTTTTCTTAGTTGTTTCATTTGAAACCATAATTAAAACTATTTAAATTGTAGGTACAATAAGGATTAGGAATGAGGTTATGTACCCAAAGAATTTGCTCATTTATACACAATATAAATGAAATTTTTTAATAATGCACATCAGCTAACTGGAGGTTCTAATCAGTACCTACTCTAATGTCTGAACTAATAACTACCATTCTGGAATAGTTCAACATCCGTTCTAAAAAAACAAAACACTTTGGGCACGATAACAGATCTATTCTAAATGAACCAAAACAAATTTCAATCATTGCACATGATTGAACTATCCGAACTCAAAACCAAAACAAACCTAATATTGCTCCGAGTGTTTATTCCCAGGATATAATATTGAATTTTATGCACTTTTTTCACTGACCAATAAAGACTTGGAAGCTTACTCCGAAAAAAACTCAAAAATAATTACTAAACACATGACTAGTTCAGGGTAATAAACAATCCATAAACTAGAATACTATACTTATAACTTAATGATAAATTATGGCATTCTGAACATTGACTAGTTCCAATTCATAACACAATACTATTCAAGTTTCAGTAATATTATGGTAACTATGAACCCTTCTGTTGAATCACAGCAATCAGATAAGAAGTATTGAAATAATAATTTTACTGTATTTTCAACCTTAGAACTTTAATATTTGTGATATTTAAACTATTCCGAAGGGTTCAACAGGTATTACAATTTTTAAATTAATATATGATTCAATTTTAAATATATAAGGTCACAACCAAATTCATATATCATCATATCACATAGAGAGACAAATAAACTGAGATTTTACCTTCAAATTTCTCAACTTTTCAATAAGAGATTTTCAATTTAATGCTGATTTCTTTTTATCTTAAAAGATATTAAGTACAGTCTGCAATAATTTAGTCAGTATTTTTCATCATACTCTGGCTAATTCAAAATCAAATTCTTCATCAAAGTAAATCTTTCTAGACTTCAGATAACATTTGCAAATTTCAAAGACATTAAAGTTGTTCGCAAATATAAATACTAAGATACTTGGTAGGACTCAAAAAAAATTTTTAACCAAGTGGCAATTTCAAATGAAGGATCAAAAGCCTAAGCGGGGGTTTTCATTTCTTGTTTGATACAAGTCTTAAATGCTTCCCATCCTTCGTTTCTAGCATAGGACTGAAAATAAGTAGTTATGAAATTATTTCAACACAAACACATCTAACCATCTTGAAAAAATTCTACTCGGCAAATTGTTGCTCTCACATACGAGATCTGTGCAAAAAAATAAGGTGAATGGTCAAATTTCGAAGGCTATGTACATTCAATTAGCAATTATTTTCTTAAGTTGGTACACTCGTCTCGAATATATGTTCACAGTTTCAGCTGTTTAGCATGTGAGAGGCATAAAAGTTAGAAGTGTTTTACGTGTTCAGCGATTTTCTGCAATCGAAAAAAAAATGGGTCGAAGGATATGAATCAAATTTTGTGTAAAAAACACGACAACACTTGAAATGTTGACAGTGGCATTCGGTGACTGTATAAATTTTTACAAGAGGTACAAGCTTTTCACAGAAGGTTGAGAAGATTTGAATGGCGGGACTCGCCTTGGACGCCCCAGCACATCAACAACCAATGAAAATGTTGAGAAAGTGAAAAAAAATTGTTATGGACAATCGTCGAATCAGTATTAAACAAGTTGCTGAGGATGTCGGCAAATCGGTTAGCTCATGCCAGGCAATTTTTTTCGGGAAATTTGGGCGTGAAACGTGTGGCAATGAAGTTAGTTCCAAAACTGCTGAATTTTGACAAAAAAAAACCGTCGCATGAACATCGCTCAGGAAATGTTGAATGACATCCACAGATTTTCCTAAAAGGGGTCATAACTGGTGACGAATCATGTGTATATGGTTATGACATCGAAACCAAAGTTCAGTCGTCCCAATAGTAGAGCCAAGACCAAAAATGCACGCCAAATTCGATCGAATGTCAAAGTTTTGCTCACTGTTTTCTTCGATTACCGTGGCGTAGTTCATCAGGAATTCTTGCCACATAATCATATGGTCAATAAGGAGTATCATCTTGAAGTTATGCGCCGCTTGCGAGAAGCAATACAAAAACCACTTCCGGTATTGTGGAAAAACAATTCATGACGTTTGCATCACGATAATGCACCTGCTCACTCGTCATAATTTTTTGCCATATTTTTTTTTTGTACAGAAACAACACCGTAATCATGCCTAAGCCATCAATTTCACCAGATTTTGCCTCCTGCGGCATTTTCCTGTTCCCAAGATTGAATAGACCTATGAATAGACGGCGTTTTGCGACGATTGAGAAGATAAAAACCGAATCACTGAGAGAGCTCAAGGATATACCAAAAAGTGCATATCGTAACTGCTTCGAGGATTGGAAAAAACGCTGGCACAAGTGTATGATATCTGAGGGAGACTACTTTGAAGAGGACAAAATAGAAACTGATGAATAAATAGATATTTTTTGAGAAAATTGAAAATTCACCTTAATTTTTTGTAAATTATTCAGAATATTCTGCCACTACCAAAGAAATTATTTGTATCCTCACCTTGAATCCTCTGTGCAAGCGATCTTTCATTATGGCAATAAATTCACGATAACTTAATAATCCATCACCGTCATCGTCAAATATAGCGAAAACAGTATGGACCAGATGCTGACTCAAATTTGTACCAGTACATATTTTTACAGCTCTGTGAAATTCATCTGAAAAGTGATAATAATAATGTGTGATTTTCCTAAAAACATTCCAGCAGTGTTATGTGTTTTATTGTTAATATTGTAAAAATACAGAAGTATATGAAGTATATAATAATATATCATGCTACAAGCGATAAATGTGACCATTATTCATAAGAATGACGTTTGCTGATGCGAGCTCTGAAGGCGAACGTCGTAAATTTTAAGAGTAGAATACTATACGTTTTCTATGACTGATAACAGGAATATTTTAAAATAAGATTCATTTGTGAAGGATATTCCAAAACAAACCTAATACTATTTTATTTCATACCAAGAAGCAACCTATGGTACAATTCCATAATAGTTGGCACTTAATTCTCAGAAACATTATTGCATTAAAACGAAAACTTTGTCAATGTTGTGATTCTATATATTTTATATAGTCTAACGACTAACATAAAAATCAGGAAGGCAAAACAGGAGTTCTGGAGAAAGTTCTGTGAGCATATTTCTGATATACCCCGTAGCCCAAGAATTCATAAAATTTTCTTTAGAGAGTCAAAATCGGATTGATGAAACAACCTGATAAAGCTTTCATGATCTCTACAGAAGATACGTTATAGCTTTTGATAGAAATCCACTCTCCTGGAAGTTTGATTCTTGATAACAATGCACCTCATTTCATTGAGGGCACCAAACGTCTAAAAAAGAAAGATTGGGAGGTCGCCAAGAAAATTATTAAGGCACTGTCAGTTGAATGGGCGATTAAATAATTTAAGCCCGCTTTAAATCTTCTACAAATAATAATTATAATTTAATAATGATAAATTTCATAAAAATATCACAGAGAATTTGTAGAAAAACTCATTTAAGTTCATCTAAGAACTTGTCCATGAGTAACCCTCCCGACGCATGTATTCTTTGTCTACTTGTGACAAGCAGCCATGGAAATCCTTCTAGACCTACCTCCTCTCTACATTTTTATGAAGAGGCTAGATGGACAACATAAAGAATTGTGCAAAACTTACCTTTAGATATTGGATGGTCTGCAAGAGTATACATTCTCATGGCTATTGTAAAATCTTCCAAGTTATTCAAAAACTGGCAAAATACATGAAACTCTTCAAAAGTAATTCCCTTCGTGTCCCTAATCCTGTCCAGCAATCTATCCAAATACATGTCATACTCATCTGTATCCAAATACGTGTATCTTAGTAGTATTTTTGCAAAGTCAACTTCAGAAATTGTCATAAGCCCTTTGGAAAATTCATTAAACTCCAGTTCCAGCACTTCTGTTTGTAAATGCAGCATGAACTTTTTGAAGCTCTCAAAATTCAAATCAGTGTTTCCTTTTGGCCCAAAGAAGTGAACGATTAAAGTGGTATCAACAACGTGCCTCCTTTGAAGCCCCTGTTCGTCATCTACATATTGCTCTTGAATGGGAATCATCTGTTCTGTTTCTTCATTGTTCATGCCTCTCTTTCCTTTCCAGGCATGGCTGAATATTTTCTCCATCTAAACAAAAACACTTCACTTCATCCAAAGGCCAAAACTAAAATAAAAACCATTACAAACCAGGTTTTAAATAGTTGGAAACTGAATCTTTTAGTAGAGCTGTATGTAAATAGTAATTTATTCTGTATGCCAACTCAATCTTATAGGTTATTTGAAAAAGTGTTAATGAAAATAAAACTAGCCAAACAATTTGTTAATAAAACATTAGTTATAAAGGTTTTCAGGTATTGAGATCGACATAAATAAAGGAGTACAATTCATTCTTTTGATCAATTATAGACGGTTTAACAATCATAAAGTTGGCTGCCTTAATCTTCCACTAGTCTCATATCAGAGGAATATATATGTCAACTAAGCTCAAAATAACCTAAAGTATCTTTTTTTAATTGAAATAAATAAATTTTCTACATTTCTACTATTTTCATCAAACCCTTAGGTGATAAATTAAGATACTAATTTTGCTGCTAAGGGTTACTTCAGTTGAGCTGATTATCATAAAAACATACATAAGTTTATAACATTCAATAAACATTACAATGTCTATGGTGGTTACAATTTTTGATCAGTAATATAAAATTCATATGTGTTAGGATTATTACACAAATTCACAAATGGATGTTAGTTCTAATTAATTTTGAGATTGGTAGGATTGTAGGTATGATTATCTATTTAATATTAGCATTACTGACACAATCGATCGATCAGTACACCCAAAAACCATATAATAAAGACACAATATCATGACAAATTTCTGTTGAAAATCAAATGGGAAGCAATGATCCAGTGTCAGAACATTCACTTACGGCAATATCTTCTTTCTCAGTTTTTTTGCCTGCCAATAGTTTTCTTATCTGTCCAAGTAATTAATAATTGAGATATTTTTTATAGAAGGAAAAATATAGAGAGGTGCACTTTACATACCACTAAGAACTCGTTTTTGTCTACTCTTTGGTTACCATCTGTGTCAAACATGTTGAAGGCGATTCTGAACCCTGATTGAGGCTCTACAAAAGCAATATACTGTCAACATTTTATGATGACAGTGGTCAGATATACTTACTTGTTAATATTGAAAGAAGAAACAGATATTCTGTATAAGAAATAATTCCTGAAATTATTCGAAATGAAATACATCCAAACTTCCAATTATATATCCAAACCTTTTTCTCTCAAACTTCTGAACAACCTTGGTGAACCTTGATTGAGTGGCGGGGTAGCATCTTTGATTTTCTCCAACTCTTTCTGGCTCAATATTTTCCGCTTCATTCTAGCTGCAAATAACAAACCCTATGATAATAATGTTGATATTGACAGAGAAAACTGAACTGTAATTGATTTTTTTTACAACGCATTCTTTATTTGCCTCTCACCTTGTGAAAAGAAAGAACACAATAAAATTAGGTTTAGGCATATATATTGGGTCAACAAAATTCCTTTGAAATGAGAAAAAAATAGTACAGATTCTTAAAAAAATGTATAAACATAAAAATATACATTTTGATAGATATTTCTGAATAATTAAAATTTATTTGATTGAGGATCTGTATCTGTAGAGTAGGGAGGGTGAGTGTAGGCCCACAGCACTTAGGCCACAAGTGACCCGAGGAGTTGTCCTCCTAGATCAGGGGTGGCCAACCGTTCGATTGCGACCATTAGTCCAGTCGATCGCGACCATCAGTCCAGTCGATCGTGGTAAGGCAAAAAATATAAATAAATAGACCAGACTGCGCAACGTAATTACCAACTACTACAGCATCATCTTGTATCATTTTTCAATCGCTGTTCCGTCACGGTATTTATCCTCTATTCTACGCAGTATAGTCTTTTGTTTTCGGCACGCGATGACCAATAAGCGGGAAGCGTGTGGAATGCGGGGGAGGGGCGTGTGTCAATCCGTCCCGTGGTCACGTCTCATTCAGTCAGTTGACAGTTGACGACAGAGACTAGGTACTGGAGTTACGACGTTTCGACGATTACCGATGTAAATCACGATTAGACTCTATATCACGCAAGCCTCATAGTTGTTTACGTACGTTATGAATAAGTGGTTGAAAACAATCTCATATGTGATACGAAAAGGAACTCCTAAGACTGTTCACTAAAAAAATTTTGATTGTGTACTAAACACTATGCTGTTTCATTTAAGATTTCAAGAAGTATGTAAGTGGTAGATCGCACAGGGTTTCGTTAGTAAATAGTAGATCTTATGTCTAATCAAGTTGGCCACCCCTGTTTTAGAGTATTTTACGTACAGTTTAGACAGGAACCACGAAAACAAGTGTAGGTACCCGTGTTTTTGAACACAAAAGAAATTATAGACTCGAACAAACCGACAAATCAGCATTAGCCAAACTTGCTCTCAACAAAGAAGGCATCCACATTATCTCATTCGAAGAAACAGTAATACTCAATAAGACTCAAAATTACTATTCAAGAGATGGGGCAATGAACATCAATAAAGTCTGGCTACCTGTCCTCAGAGGTACACAAACAAGGTCAGGTAATCCAATTGGAAGAAACGAAGCCACACCCATTAATAATAATATAAAACCGGAGTCAAACACCAGTATCAGAAAAAGCTTCCGTTCCTCCCAGCCAGACTCCTGGGATTTGTGGAAGACTACGGAGCAGATACAGAACATCCCAGAGGAATATCCATTGACTATCAGATAGCGAACAGTACACGGCCTGGAACACCCTGAAGACTCAACCACACCACCCCTAGCTTCACACTAACCGATACCTCTCGAACGACGACCACAGTTATGGACCAGGACACCCTAATAAACAAAGGAAACACTAACATAGATAAGATTAAATAACTGTAACCTTGAAGAAGCACAAGCCTATAACAGGGTCTCACCTTATACGTAAATGTACATTGTAAATCACTAACACAACCCCAAAACTGAATAAAACCTTAATCAGCAGCGAGCATCGTAGTAAATGCGTACGGAACAACGGGAGCACCCACTCGGGCACTGCGATCATTACCACATCGTCTTTGATAATGTCTACCGCAATAGTAGACGAATCGTCAGGCAGCATAAAAACTTGCAGCTCCGGAAAATACCGTACACACTTTCAGATATTTATTAGGAAAATACTCAATTTTAATGAATTTCAAAACATTCACTTCACCGGAAAACTACTAGGTACTCCATACTAGGCATTAAACTATATCCGACATACATTTGTGAAAGTTTCCACACAGTTAAAATTCTTGCAGATGTTTCTCGTTCGTTCAGAGCAGGACCTTGCAGAGATCAATCGGAGTATGAATCGCATTTTTTTAATGTCCCCCCCTTTATTTTTTGAACGGGTCAACTTAAAAAATTGAAATTTGGGATAATGAAAATGATGCACGAATACTATATTTTGAAGTGAAATTGACAGATGAAACTTTCAAGATGGCGACTGGGCGCCATCTGGAAAAATAATTTAATGGAAAGGGGGGTCTTGTGACACCCCTTGTGACGAA
>WOGL01000842.1:0-12965 GCA_015342145.1 Leptinotarsa rubiginosa
CATGAAATCATGTTCAAACATTAAATTATATTGATCGTTCTATCGATTCCAATAAAGATTTCATCAATTTTTTCAAATTTTTTGTGTTGTTTTGAAAATAAAATTCTATACCTCTTAAAAATCACCTGTTATCTTAAGAGATATTAGTTTTCGGAAGAAAAGCGTTTCGACTTTCCACTTATCCATTTTTCAACAAAAAACATGGGAAAATTTCGAAGAAAGGAAGAATGAAATCAACATCAAAATAATCCCCTTGCAAAAATATCTGCAATAAAAAATATTTATACAAATATGTAGAGCATACAAGAAGTTTCTGTAAGATACAAACTGAAAGATAAAGATCCGAAACAATTACTTTCATAGAAACAATGATTTACATGAAAATAAATTTTGCCTATTTATTTTGTATTCCCAGTATTTGTTTTAAATGAAACATATATCCATAGGAACGCTACACAAGATAATATTTGAAGGGGTACTTGAATAACATTTCACTTACAACAAATCTTTATCAAAAAGTGTTCTCTTTTCAATTGGAATATTTTTTTTTCACCTGTGGTGGCTTATTGAAATTTTTCCATGTTTTTTCAATGAGTAATTCTTTATGCCAAACTGCGTTAACATCCCATTCTTTGTTCTAGTGTGTGCACTGGTGTACACTCATCAAAGCGCAACAAAGAGACAGAACACAAAAAGAAAAAGTTCAAATCCACCAACTCCAACGGCAATCTTCCGACAATTCCTGCTCATGGTAGCACCATCGCTTCTTCAGAAAGCCGTACTCCAAATCAAAACGAGCAGCCCTCAGAATCAGCAATGGGTGAGTATTGATCAGTCGATGAAATTGTTGGCAAATCGCAAATTACAAATCTACGACATTTTTGACATTTATCTCGGAATTATATTTTTTACAAATTTTATCTCAGAATTGTATGATTCTAATTTATAACTCGGAAATTTCGGCTGGAAACTCTGAGTTATACTTTTTTGACTTCCAACTCGGAACTCGGAATTTTAATGTTATCTCATATTACCCAACCTAACCTGATCTAGCTACCACAGGTGTACTCCAAGGATCCAATCTTGGCCTCCTTCTATTCCTCATATTCATGAATGACTCTTGTCTTGTACTGCATTCTGGTCATTCTGTTTGCAGATGATCTGAACTTTGATTCAATAACTGACTTTGATAATTGTATCATACTGTAAATGAGCTGAGAGCATAAGAGTTTTGAGGTTCCAGAAATTGGGTGAATCTTAGTATTTTCAAATGTATTGTATTGTCATTTCCTCGAAATTAACCCCAGAACTTTTGATTACTCAGTAAATAGTGCTCGAGAGATGTCTGGCTTTCAAAAATTTGGTAGTCATTTTTGATACTAAGTTCATCTTTGATGAATACATTAACAAAGCTTTCACGTTTTCAGTGAGATAAGTTGGTTGCTATGTAAGAAACTGGTATATTGTTTCTAGCATAGACAGTTGAAAAATACTATATCGTTCATTCATCAGAAGCAAACTGGAATATGCAACGGTTATGTGGTCACAATTTTACCAAAGTGTAATTTGACAGTACAGAGTATGTTCAGACAAAATGTTGAAAGTATTTCTTTAAATGTCATGATTGTTATCCGGAAAGAAGTTATGACCATATGCTTCTCCAATCACTATATGTAAATGTATCATTATTATTATATGAATTTTCAGTACAACACAATATATTTTCACTCTTTTCATTGAATTTTGCCATTCTCTAAGATAACATATCGGAAAATTATTTATAACTTATTAAGTATGAACGATATATGTAATGGATATAGATACATTTTATTTTTGATTTTTTATAGGAGTTGACGCTGTTGTGCCTCCAACACCTGCGGAAGTAGCAGTACACGTGGATATTGTAGAGAACCAGACTGTTGAACAACCTGATACAATCATATCCCAAGCTGAACCAGTTACAGGTAATTGCATTTTTTTGGTGCCATTGAGAATGGGCCTTAAAACTGAAAACTGTAGTTAAGAATTGCTTCATTTTCATACATATAATAGCACATTACACCACTCACTATCAAGGGTTGATATCAGAATTCCACATTTCACTTAACGAAAACTAGAATAACCCGTGTCACAAATATCAATAATTCAAGGCAAATTGGATTTTTTTTTGTCACAATAGATTTTAGGACCTAACTATATGATTTTTGTCCACTCAAGGTTTATAATTACGATATTACTATCATTGGTTTCGTTTATTACTATTTTATACTTGTGATGCACTGTTTGGAACCATTGGTGTAGTAATGAATGGTACTGGAGTTTTTTTCCCAACACCAAACCGTTATTTTAACACCTCGACACGTGTTTGGATCACCAAGGGATTATCTTCAAGAGGAAGATTGAACTGTTTAAGAATTTAATCTTCCTGTTGAAGATGATCATTTGGTGATCGAAACCCTTGTCGAGGTGTTAAAAAGCTGTTTTAGAGTTTAATCTTCTCTTGAAGTAGATCAGTTGGTGATCGAAACACGTGTCGAGGTGTTAAAATAACGGTTCGGTATTGGTAAAAATTCCAGTAATATTACTGGAGTTCTTTTCCAACACCAAACCGTTATTTCAACACCTCGACACGTGTTTCGATCAACAAGTGACCATCTTCAAAAGGAAGATTAAACTGTTTTGGAAGTTCATCTTCTAGAGGAAGATTAAAGTGTTTAAGTGTTTAATCTTCCTCTTGAAGAGGATAACTTGGTGATCGAAACACGTGTCGAGGCGTTAAAACAACGGTTTGGTGTTGGGAACAAACTTCATTAATATTCTAATACTATTTCGTTGGTGAAGGCCAAAACCCAGCCTGGTGCTGCAGTTTCTTATATTTGATTATTAATTTTTCAAAGAAGACTTGACTGGGGGGAAAATATATTTTCGAAGTGAATGTTTTGAAAAGGCAATCTGCCTGAAAAGAGATATTTCGTGACAATCTTGAATATTTTAAGCGGCCGTAGACGAAGATCAATTACTGATCTTACTGCTCAATAAATTGTTGGATGTAGCCGTTACTACGTGGTAGGAAATCATAATGAAGAAAAGAGAATTGAAACTTTCTATGTTTTTTACCACTTTTATTTGTAACTAACGTTACTGCAGTTTCTTCCTATACGGACATTTTCAAACTTATACATTAAATGTATAATGAAACTTCTATGGTTTTCACCACTTTTATTTGTACGAAACTGCAGTAACGTTAGTTACAAATTGAAGTGGTGAAAACATATATACATGAAATGTATAATGTATAAGTTTGAAAATGTCGTTATAAGACGAAACTGCAGTAACGTTAGTTATAAATAAAAGTGGTAAAAAAAATAGAAAGTTTCAATTCTCTTTTCTTTATTTTACTGCTCACTTATTACTTACCTGGTTACGTTCATGGTATGTCTCCACCTCGGTGGAGATAGCTGAAATGGTCGACCTAGGTCCAGCAAGTAGATAGGTTGAAGATGAACCTCAATGAGATGCTCCTGCCACATCCTTCAATCATGTTACCTTTCAACAGGAACACTTAAGAATACAATTTTTCTAATAGTGTGATGATTCATGGTATCGAAAGAACATTTGAATATGTGCCTATCAAGCAGGCTTATATTTGAGATGGCGACGGAACACGATAAATCACTGATTAGGGTTGGTGCAGAATGTGGATTACTCCTTACAAATACTGTAAAGCCACTGAAAAGTTATGTCACTCAAAGATGAAGGTCTCCTCTACTTCGTTAAGTAATTTCGGTGAATAATATTTTCCTTCCACTTTACTCAGAAGAGGAACCAAACCATAGAGGACAGAAAAGTTCCTTATAATGTTTCTACAGTCCTAGTTTTCAATGCACTTCATTGAGTTGTTGAACATCTGTCAATTAGACCTTGGTACAACTATGTAGTCAAAATAACTGGAAACTGGAAATATTTCGAACCAAAAGCATCAAGTAAATTCTGTTCCTTCGTCAGTGTTGCCAAAGGAACCACATACAAAGTTTTCTGAGCTCACAACTACCATTTTGCATTTGCATTCATACCAATCATCAAAATAATACTGTATCTGAACCTAAATATGTCAGTATCTAACCTAAGTTGACTAGTTAGATTTTTATATCGACATCTTTCCAATAATTTAGATTTGATTTCTATACAAACCTTCAGAAACACAAAATGCTTTACATAAATAGTCCAAAAAAATACATTTCCTGAAGTTAAATCACTAACAGTCATTCACAAATATCCATTGCATAATCTGCACGTAGTACTGCCAATTCTAATGCTCATCTAATCTCTCACACTGAATTCGCTTTTGGTGTGAGGCTATAGATATAACACATTGTGTGTGGTATTTCCCACTTTTTCACGTTAGCGGAAACCCCACCCCCCGATGAAGATCTCTCTTATTGGAAGGAGGAAAATCAACAAGAGCCCGTTGCGGAACAGCCGATAGAGAATGTGGAAGTCAATGTGCAAACGACCAGAGTTCAATCACATCAGCCCGAGGTGAGTTTTCCTTTTGCATTTGTGGGGACATATTTATTATTTGTAATCGAATATTATTAACGTGTAAACTTGTGGATTGATGAGTTTATAAGATTGTCTAGGAGATACTCTGAACAATATTTCTATCTAGTTCATGTCTGTTGAGCTACAAATCCTGAAGACCCGCATATCCAGTAAATAGTATATTGAAGTATAAGTGGATATTGAAGTCTTTATAACACTCACGATTTTTTTGATCTGTCGAAAGCATTCGACTCAATACATTTAGTACAATTAATAAACTATGTGAGCTGTGTTTCCGTGGCAAATTTCTTTCGTGGCTGGCTTCATATCTTGAGGTCAGAAAAATTATTGTAAGAATTGACAATCAGAGATCTCTCCCACATGATGTGGAGGCTGGCGTACCTCAAGGATCGAATCTTGTCCACTAATTTTTCTAATATATTTAAATGATCTTCCCAAATTCGTCAGCACTAAACATCTATATGCTGATGACACCACTTCAGCAACGGAAGCAGAAAAGTCTGAAGATCTCATTGCAAAAATGAATATACTGGCAAAGGAATGGTAAATTTTGCACTTTTTCACCAGAAATGAAATATCTGAGAATGATAGTGAAGTCCCTTTCGCGAATTCCACCAAATTTCTGGGAGTATTTGTGGAAAATAATATGGGATGGAATAGCAATGTCAATCACATTTGCAAAAAATTGAATAGTAGTTACTTTGTTATATTGCAACTGAAAAATATTTTCGTGACGAGTCAGTTGATCAACATTTATTATGCTATTGTTTATTCCCACATTTCTTATAATATTATTCTATGGGGTGGTGTAGTCTTCGTCTCCCAAAAGAGGATTATATGATTTATGTTCGGCCTAGACTATACTATAGGGGAACATGTCATTTCAAAGAACATGGAATTCTTACATTTTACTCTATTTACATCTACAAATGCATTCTATACGCAAAAAGTAATTATCATAACTTTTCTCCCAACTCCTAAACAACTCGATCCTTGAAACTTATTAGGCCTCCTAAACATGGAACTAGTCTGTATGAGAGCAGCCCAATATACAGAGGCATTCAATTTCTAAATCATCTGCCTGCCTGTATAAGATTGGAAGACAACGTCAATGTTTTTAAAAAAAAACTTGAACACTTTCTATGTAATGAATGTTACTATGAAATATCAGAATTCATGAGCAAAAAGATAACGTGAGTTATGACACTCGGATGCCTTGGTTATTATTATAACCTTAAAAACTTCCAATATTGTCATTTCATCTGATTTTATACATTAGCTATGTCTGTGACTGTTCCAATATGTAAATATGATCTGACTGGAATGAAAATTATCATTGCTATTATTATTACTATTATTATTAAGCTCGAACGAGAGCTTGAACGAGAGCAAGTATTTTGAAGACCGGTTTTCCACGAATATTTCAAACTATCTTTTCTTATTGGTACGATTAGAAACCGTCATGTATTGTCACAACAAAAATGTAAATAAGAATTAATGATGTACAATGGTATTAGTCAGGGGAGTAGTTGTTTTCTGATAGGTGTCAGTCCATTAACCTACAGTGTAGGGAATTGATACTGGCCTGAACGAATTGTTCCTTTATAGATGATTTAATTTATAGCCAGTCTTCAAGTATGCCCACTGACTAAATGTGAAAAAATATAACATCGTTCAAATGTCCGCCATGGTTTCTCTGGATGGAACTTATCCAGAACGTCCAATTTTCCATGACTCCACTGTTTCTGTCAAAATATGTTTTTTCCGTAAATCAGCTGTCTACCCCCTACGAACGACAATCCTTAAAAATCGAAGTTTGTGGAATTTAAGAATTAACGAGGTCTTGCCTTTTAACGTGCGATTCCCTCTCTGAATATACCAGATATTTGTTCAGTAGACACTCCGTCACAGTCCTCGGTTTGGTAACCCACGTCGCGCCGCACCGTTCACCCCATCTCAAGACTGATAGTACAGGAGACAGCGATGGAAATTCTACACCAACTCCTACAATTTCTTGGTCAATGTTTATACAGCGCAAAACAGAAAAATTATAGTAGACATCATTAATAGAAAATTCAACAAAAAAACGAAATCCCTCTAAAAATATTCCATTTTCAATTCATCTAAAAAATGTTACGTTAATGATCTCAAACTGCATATTTATAAATATTCTGTTGTATCATAATGTAGGGAATGCGTATCGGTATGTCGCGAAGATATTGGATCCACTTTTTCATCGCTCCCTTTCATTGATTTCAGGATGGTTTCTGTTGCGTGATTTCTATGTACGATGGAGTAGTGTTATATACAACCCCAAGTTTGACTACGGTTTTGGGATTCCCAAAGGACATGTGGTTGGGGAGGTCTTTCATTGATTTCGTTCACCCGAAAGATAGAGAGACGTTTTCTAGTCAAGTAACTACAGGAATTGCTTTTCCATTAGTAGATTCCGAAGGAACATATAAGGGTAAGTTTTCAACCTACACGACAGAATATTCCAAATATTTTAAATTCCAAGCCACTTTTCATGAAGTTCATATTTTTTACAGAATATAAAAACTGCCTTTATGTGTGCCTCAGAAAATATAGAGGACTGAAATCATCAGGTTTCAGAGTTGTTGAAAAAGCCGTTTCCTATCAGGCTTTTCAACTGACTGTGAAATTCAAGCAAGTGACCAATGCTACGGAAAACAACTATACAGAAAACAACACAGGAATGTTTTTAGTTGTTATTGCAGTGCCTGTGTACACATCCTACAAAGGTGAGATATTTAAGATACTTAATTTGATTAATTCTGCTAATTCGAAGAAACAAAATCCATGCTGGTGGGTCATGTTCAAAAACGTTTCGTCTCCTACTGCGGAAGACATCATCAGTGGTATGGACGTTGACTGCGAGGACGAAGAATACATCTCGAACTCGAGCAAGGACCAATCAATCTCCCTGTTCACTCGTATTTATAATTTTAGAGGGTAATAAATAGAGGTGATGGTGATGATGGCAGTGGGTGTGATGATAAGGTTGGTAGTCAGAGCTCACTCCTGATAGGTCCGTACTGTTCTGGTTGGTTGATGTTGTTGATAGGAACACTACTGGTGGAATGACGGTTGGAGTTTTGGTTCATTTCTGGTCTTCTTGAGTATTGGATACCACGTTCTGTTGACCCGTATACCTTTTTTTTCTTGTTCAGATTGCTGGGATATTTATAGATCTCAATGGCCTCCCTATGAAGGCGTGGATGATGATGCGTTGAATCGGAAAAGACAGCAGTTTTTCAGTATTTCATTATGTCTGTTTCTGCTAGGACATGTTCTGCAATAGCGGATTTCACCGGTTCTCTGCGTTTGCTAGTTCCGATATAAACTGAGCCACAGACACAGGGAATCGTGTGAACACTGGCGAATGTCGGAAGCTTTTTTCGAACGATTTGATAGTATTGCGTAGCTAACTGATCAACTAGGAGAAAATAAACGCAGGTGCAGTCTTATGTAACCGGAGGAAACCGCGATTGCAGACCATGTCCTAGCCAAAACAGACCGCATAATAAAATATGGAGAAACTGCTGTCCTGTCCAATTCAACGCATCACCACACACCACTTCATAGGGAGGCAATTGAGGTCTGTAAGCATTCCAACAATTTCAACAAGGAAGTAGAAGGTATCTGGTGCATTAGAACGCGGTGCCCAGTACTCAAAAAAGCCAAAAATGTTGTGGAACTCAATCCCAATCTACATTCCACCAGCAGCGGACCTGTCAAAAAGATGGACCATTCAGAACAACCCAACAAAATTGTGAACCAATAATCATATAGTAAGCATTCACATGGACACTCCCGTCAACGAACATCCCACTGATGATACCTACCGCAATAGCAGGTGAAACATGTGGGACTACAAATAATTCAATTCGACCACTGCCTACCAGTGATGATTTTGTTTTCCCGAATCGTAACTTCGGTCGTAAAAGCCTATGTTCCCATATTGTTGGATTTTGTCATTTTTCAATTTAATCGATGGTATGTTTTTCAGTGCCCGACGAAAGAAGAAGATCTCAGAAATTTGGAATGCGTCATACGGCTTCATGTATTTTCAGTCATGTTGATCCCGATGTAGTGACCAATTTCGGATTTCTTCCTCAGGATATGTTGGGAAAATCAATTTTTGATTTCTATCATCCAGAAGACATGCCTTTCCTTAAAGAAATTTACGAGTCTGGTGAGCGCATTTACCCACTATATGTAGCCTATGTTACTCGCTGATAATAATGCATCTTTCCATAATATGTCAAATAATTTTTCAAATCGGTTAGTTAGTTTATGAGTTTATACAATATAGATAATTTAAATAGATGTGGCTATATACAAATTATGTCTTATCTTGAACCCAGTGACTAACGACATTGCTGCTTTCACCTCAATCAGAAAACAGAAGTATGACTAAGAAAAAAGAGAAAAATTGGGATATTAATCAAATAATGGGTATTTGGTTGAAATACTGAATCCATCCAGAAGAAAAAGCTTTTTAGCTTTTTATTTCTTCATCGTTATATAAAAAATTTGCGGAACTTCTGAAGAAAGGAAGAAACTTTGGTTCAAAATTAACTCTTCGCACAGATGTGTAGATCACACATAGAAATTTCTCCCAGGTACAAATTGGAAGAAAAATTTCATTAGAAACATCTACTTTCAAATTACCCGAAAATCTCTTTTTTTTTCTATTCAGTTTGTACGCTAAATATTCGTGATGGAATTTAAACAGATATCATTTACAGTACTGAAATAAAGTTTCACTTACGTGCAAATTTATCATCTTCATGATGTATTTCTCGTTTCGCGTTTCGGGTCAACTCATCTTCAACTTCTCATCAGCAACGTTTTCAGTTTAAAAGAAGAAAAGCACGCAAAAATATCGTTCTTCTAATTTGAATCCATCTTGTTTTTATATCGATTCATATATATAAATTCAGAAACTATCTTTTCACCATTTAAATTGAAATTTCTGTTCTAAATTATATCGAATCTAACATGTTTTAGATTTTGTGTATTCGTAAAACCAAATAGATACTCTGTAGCTTCACTTTATTAGAATTACCATTGAAACTTTTATTTTAATATTTTTTGTGAATATTATAATGATGGTCTCTTATTTTCAGTGATGCGTATGTGCCAAATTGCTGGATCAGTGTTCCGTAGTAAGCCTTATAGATTTGCAGTACAAAATGGCGGCTTTGCCATGATAGAAACAGAATGGTCGAGTTTTGTAAATCCTTGGTCTAGGAGATTGGAATTTGTTATTGGCTTCCATAGAGTTTTGCAGGTTCGTTATTCATGATGTTTAAGGGTACAAAAGCAGCAGTATAAAATTTCTGTGCCAAACGGGTTAATTTTATCAGTTGTGTGTTGTAAGTTGAATGACTGAGAGAATGAAAAATCAATGTCTTTTTAGGGACCTGATAATCCAGATATATTTGAAACTAGAAAGGATGACGAAAATAAAGATGTTTCGGAGGAAGTTTTAAAAGAAAGCAAACTCATTCGAGGAGAAATACTTCTTTTACTCAACAAAGTGAGTATTTCCGATTTATTTTTGTTTAGTAGTCATTCGTTGAAAAGAAAAGGTGATCAGTTCGAACATTTGATAAACAAAATTTGTACGTAGTTTTCCGGAAAACTGAAGTTTATATGTTTCACCATTTCTCACACTCAATATCAAATGACTCTATTAGGGGGGATCGTTTCTCTGTGGGATAAAATTCAAAATGTATCATGATTCAATTTGAATTATCCATAAAAAACTAGATAAACATTATTTCACAACTTTTTAGGAATTACCTCGCACTACAGAAGCGGCAAAACATGAAGTTTCTAAACGTTGCAAAGACTTGGCCAATTTTATGGAGTCCCTGATGGACGAAGTGAATAATTCGAATTTGGAAATAGACTTACCGCAAGAATTGGATCCTACCATTTCGGTAAGTTTGAAAAGGAGGGTGAGTGTCATTTTTCATTTTTATTTTCTCACGCTTATTAATGAATACTAAAGAAAAGGTTGATCGCTAATACAAGGTGAGGGGTTGAAAGTGATCACCCGAAAAAGAATCCGATACATGTAACATCATAATATACGTACAATTATCTATTTAACAATGATTGTATTGCGTTTTTTCAGCTTGGGTTGGGGTCTCGGTTTTCTGAATGTGACTGGTGTTTTCAGGTATGAGGACGTTTTATTCATTCAAAAATAAAATGAAATAATACTGCCTTCTTACTAATATTTCCCTAATCGCTTTCTGCATGAGTTAACATTATTAATTTTTTTTATTCAAACATATGTTTTCATCATGCCAGACCAAAAACTTGAAATGATTGTAGATATCAAGAAAAATTTGGTTGACCTATACAAAGGTGTTCATTTCAATTATTATGAAATGCTGTATGAAATTTAGAAAGTATCACTTCATGTTGAAAGTTTTTTCAACAAATTATTCGACAAATTGTTAGACCGTTACTAAAAAGAATCTCAGTTGCTTCCAATGAAGATAAAATGTTTTTTCTAATGATAACTTCTCACATTGATCTGCAACATCCATGTGAGAATCAATAATAAGAAAATGTTGATATTTAGTGATGTATTATATCTGGATCCAACGAGAAAATCATTTCTAGCAATCCAAACACAACTCCTTTGTCCAATCACCAGAATTTCAATACTCTTTTCGACGCGCGTTTCACCAATCAAGTTGGCGTCTTCAGTTTTCATCATCTCCTGAGGACTCCAACTTGATGGTGAAATGCGCTTTGAAAGGACTATTGAAGTTATGTCGATTGGAAAAAGTGCACGTTTTAATCAACTGAAACGCTATTTGTTCAGGCCAGTCTCAAGTTACCTACACTGTAGGTTAATGGACTGACACCTATCAGAAAACAACTATTCCCCTGGTTAATATCACGAAGGGCGTTGGATTTTATACAACAGGTGTCAGTGCAGGAATCTTCACAGAAGTATTTCCTGTATATGCTGTTGGCGACACAACTGTTGGAATCGATTTTCAATTATAGACTGGCCTGAACAAATTGTTTTTTCAGTATTTTGATTTACAGCCAGTCTTCAAGTATGCCCAGTGAATATATGTGTAAGTGCATGTTTTGGAGTCATTCTACGCCAGTTTTACCTTTTATTCACAGCAATATTTATCACATCAATTTATCTCAGAATCATCGTATCCAATTTGAATAAACGATAATTTGAAGGTTCTGCGACAAAAAATATCTATTGGCTGAACTGTTCATACACTTTGAAACAAGTAAGGTTTCATTTAATAAACAGAAAATGCTTTCGTGAAATATTGTGACGAAGTACTTGATATCTACCGATCATTTTCAGTTTGCGATCTGAATCAATGAGCACAATAACAGTTTTTGTTCATTACTTTCAATTTTAGGAAAGAGATTCGGTTATGCTTGGCGAGATCTCCCCACACCATGATTACTGCGATAGCAAATCGTCTTCCGAAACGCCTCCCAGCTACAATCAATTGAACTATAACGAAAACATACAAAGATTTTTCCATAGTAAACCCAAAACTACTGTTTCGGATGGAAGTAATGGAGCGATGCAGGGCGAAACTGAGCAGGAGACCAAACCAGTTCAGGATTGTTCTAATAACCAGTAAGTTGACAGTTTGATGTTCACTGTTCACTGTTTATTGGTACATAAATTCATATATTCCACTTGCTTCTTCAAAATTATTCTATTGGAAACTTCAGTCTATCGACGTATACAAAACAACTGTAACAAAACTGCTGTAACAAATGATACGTTAGATATTTGATGAAAATTGTTTCTTTTCAAACCTCTATTGAATAATAATCATTGAATGAGATTTGAATTAGTGAAATGCCCAAACTAGATCTAATAGTATTTCCTATGAAACTTTTTTGACTTGAACGAGGGAAAGTAGTAGGTGAATTATTAAGACCTAATAGTAATCGCTTTCACAAATAATGATCGACTATGCGTTGCTAGAAGTAATTGATGAAAATGCCTTCTCACTGAAGTTATGAAGAGAATAGATTTGAACTAATTTTTTTACGTCTTGCAACCGGAAAATACCAAAAAAAGATTCCTACAACTGAAAGACATTGAATTTGTATGTATGTAGTCATGAGCATTTTATATTTGTGAACTCGATATTCACTTTTTCTATTGATAGACGAGGGAAGAGTAGAACATTAGAGTAATTTTTGAATAACAAAGCCCACTAGGGTTCAATTGGTGATGTATACCTATTTATTATAGATATAGTATCTTTCAACTTTACAGCAGATGCAGAAGTTAGTAGATTTATTTTTCCGAAGGAAAGGTGTATACGAATTCAATTTTTCATATACAAACTATTTAT
>WOGL01000843.1:0-12968 GCA_015342145.1 Leptinotarsa rubiginosa
GAAGTCCATAAATCTTCTTGCCTAAAGCGATGCCAATGACAGGTTACGGTCTGATGAAGCTGCTTGCAGCACCCTCCTTTGCAAGGGAGTCAGCAGCCTCATTGCCTTCCAGGCCAGTATGGCCAGGAATCCAGGCCAGAGACAATCTGTTAAGTCTACCTCTCGAGGAGAGCCGTTTTTGGCAATTTGCAACCAATTTAGACGTTGCTTGGTAGGAGCCAAGAGTTTCCAACGACGCTTGACTGTCCGATAATATTTATATTGACTTGTGTATGAGGTTGGATTCTTCCAATATCTCCGCACACATTCAGTAACGTAAATTCCCGCTTGAAATACAGTCGCATAAGGTATATAAATAACTTTTCTAAAATTGAAATTGATAGTTGGATCGTATTTTTGTAGTAGTGAATTTTATGGGTTTTATGAGGTTATAATTATTTAGTTACAGTTGATGTTTGTCACCTATGCGAAGCCGGGGCTGTTGCTATTATACCTATATTTAAAAAAAAGCGATTTATTTTCAACAGGAGTACCCAGTTACAGGAAATGCTATTATTACAGAGTATATATGAAATGAGTAACTGGAAAGATATTCAGCTGATTCATTACTACATTTCATGTATTTTCTCCTCACTTAATGTTTGACGAGTTTATGGTGAAAGCAATAATGCTTGTTAAGGAAACAGTCGACATTAAACAAACATAAACATTAAATAAAATATACAAGCGTACCATAAATTTCGGTGGTAATGCTTAATAGCAACTCTCAAGTAAGACAAGGATTATTATGTTACTCATTTTCTAGTTCACATCTGTTTTGACCATATGCGTCACCAGAATATATACAAATCGAGATAAGGACTGATTCAGACGAGGGTTCGTGGATTTAGAATAGTCATGATGCAAAATAAACAAGTTCATTGTTCTAAATAATATGGCCAGACTATGAGTTTCTCAGGAAATATAAGTAAGGGAAAAATGTTCTTCTACTTTTCTGAATAATTCATCTATTATTTCTATACTAGACAAGAAGAAAAAATATACTTAATTGACAGTTTCCATTTTGGGAACAAAACCTTAAAAAGGGCAAACGACCCATTTTTTTAAAGACTTTAACAGAATTCAACTCTGATGACTAATGCGAGGTATGCCTACAAAATACAGTATTCCGTGTGAGTGAAATTTTACCTCTTTCATATACTAAATTGTGTAGCAATAATGATATATGATTCAATTCCAAAACGAATCTATGCAAATTGAAAAGAAAAAATATTTTTTGTACAATCAAATGTTCATATGAAACTCTTCACAAAGCGTTGAAAATGAAAAATTTCCACTTTTATTAAGTAGAAAACCAAAACCTTTCTTTTCCAGAAAATACACATTTTTAATGAAAATTCGGAACATTCACCTCTTCCTCAACGTCAATATTCATGACGTTAATGAAGAGTTCTTTTTATTGAAATAAATGTTACATTTGATCAATGTTAGTATACGTAAGTAAAATTGAAACTGAAATTGATGACGAAATTGTTTTTAAAATTGTATGAATTACTGATAGGTAAATAAATGATGGATATTGACCAATTTTCAATGAATAAATCAGTGATGCGGAGGAATATATTTTATATGAAAGTAGCTGTTTCGAAAGAGCTTTTTCTTCTTATACGCGTCTGAAAGTTACTTCTTTACATGATCTACGCATCTTTGTATAGAGTTACTTTTTTAAAATTGATTGCTTCCTTCCTTGGAAGATTCCCAATTTTTTTTGTATCTAGATGTAGAAAGCCAAAATCATTCAAAATTAATAAAAATAAAAATGAATTGTCCAATCTTTATTCCTGTATTTTTTAATAAGGGGGTCCTTGAAATTGTGCTTGATTTTCTAGGGGTTCATGGGATCAAAAAAGTTAAGAATCGGTAGTCTAACAATATTCTCTGACACACGAAGGATTGTATCTTCAGGAACATAACCGTGGTAATTCTTGTTTCTTTTTCAGTTCATTATTTTTCAAGTGTGTCATCGGAATCACTCAAGAAAGCATTTTTATATAAGATAAGATATTTATTGACCTTCAAATATTACAATAATGTTTATGAGATAAATAAACAACACAAATGTGTAGGTACATCAAGAATGTATAAAATTTGTAAAGCTATGTAGAAAGTCTGTAAAATTCAGTAAAAATTAGATAATCCTAGAAATTAGGCTTTGTGTAAGGTAGCACGTTAAATAGACAGTACTAAATATTAAGTCCATATATGGGAGAAAACATCTTCAATATTATAAAGTGGATTTACAAGAATTGATTTTTGTAACTAATGTTTCAATTTTTTTGTAGTGAATGTCTTCCAATCCACCGATATAAGGTTATATAGTCTAATTGGCAGATAGTCAGTCTGCTTCATTGATACATGTACATGGATGTATTTTGATGAACAATGGTTTGGAACATTTCCTTGGTCCAGCCTTAGCCATAGATCTAACTTTTTTTTTTATTCATTGATAACTGATGGCACGCTGAGCTTGTGCCCCATAATAAAACCCCATACATTAAGTGGCAGTAAACCATACCATAGTATACAGTTTTCAGAGTTTCAACTGATAATATTTCTGTGAGATTTCTGAATAAAAATAATAAAACCCCATACATTAAGTGGCAGTAAACCATACCATAGTATACAGTTGTCAGCGTTTCAACTGATAATATTTCTGTGAGATTTCTGAATAAAAATTGCCTTCTGGACAACTTTTTTTGCAATTCCTGAACGTGTTGTTTCCAGTTCAGGTGAGAATCTATGTGAAATCCTAGTATATAGACTAATGAATCATTTGCTCTATTTTTTGAGAAAGTTATATATTTAGTATTGTTTCTATTCAGGGATAAAATATTTGCGTGACAGTGTCTCACCTGACATTCTATACATAAATACATCTGCAAAATCTAAGAAGGTTGGCAGATCATTCATACATATTATAAACAACAGTGGCCCCAGGACTGAACCCTGAGGCACACCATGTTTGATTTGTATGGTCCTGGAGGTCACATTATTGTAGGATATGTATTGTTGTCTGTCCGTAATGAATGTTTCAATGAGTCGAAGAGCTGGTCCACGTATCCCGTATTTATGGAGCTTTTCTAATAGGATGCCATGTGAGACACTGTCGAAGGCTTTCGACAAGTCGCATAGGATTGCACGTGTATGTATTCCTACGTCTAGATTTTTTGCTATTGAGTGAACTATCTCAGTAACAGCTTGTGAAGTTGATCTCAGCGATCGAAATCCATATTGGTGGTCATCGAGATGTTTTCCGTTTTCCAAAAAGCTCGTTATTCTGTCTTTGATAATTACTTCAATTATTTTTGATATTATTGGGGTAATTGTTATATATCTATAATTATCACAGTTATTTATATCACCTTTTTTCATAATTGGGGTTGCTCTACACAGTTTCAGATGTGATGGGAATTCTCCCTTCTCCATGCATGTATTAACTAGGTGTACGAGTGGTGTGCTTAGGATTTCCGGTATGAGTTTGATTATTTTGGAGCTTATGTTATATGCATCCGTAGTTGAACTATTTTTGAGTGTTTTTATCACACTTGTTATTTCTTTTTCATTTGTGGGACTCAAGAATACTGAATCTTTCACAGTTATTTTAACGAGATCATCTCCAGATTCATCCGTGAGAGGTATTTGTTTAATAATGTTATCGATCATTGTGGAGCTGAATTCACAGAAATCATTTGCAGTAAGGCAGGTATCGTGGTTGTTACTTTTACCTGACTTACCCTGTATTTCATTTACGATCTTCCAAACTGTTTTTGCTTTCTTCACATTTTCTGTATAATTTTTTTTTGGTTTGATACATACGTTTTATTTCGAAGTCTCCTGTCTTTATGTGTTGGCATTTTATTCGTCTTACATCCTCCCTCATAACTTTCAGTTCCTCAGTATACCACTTAGGTTTGAGAGCTTTTTGATTTATTTTTCAAAGGAAAAGCTGTTTATATGGCATATGTGATATTTTCACAAATAAATTCAGAGAGGATGTTTCCTCCTGTGGTTCTGATTAGATATGCAGTTATTTAATCAATTTTATAATTCAAACATTGAAGGGTTTCATGTAGAACAAAAAACACCATCGTTAGTCATTTTCAAAAATTGAAGATTTTAATAGTTAGTGGTCTTTTCATTTTAGAACTGCTTGTTTCAAAAGTTTTGTTCGTTTTTATGAGCCTACTTCAAACTATAATCTCAGTAAATACTTATTCAATTCAATTGAATCAGTGCACTTTTTTTCAACGTAACATGAGTTGATTAACTCCATCAGCATGAAAATTGTGTGCACAAGATTCGATGAAACCGAAGAAGGTTGTTTTTGCCTGGTCCTGATCGGCGAAGGTTCTACCATTGAGAAAATCATCAAAGTGCTTGAAAAGGTGGTAGTCGGTTGGCGAGAGGTTTGGGGAATATGGTAGGTGAAGCAGAACTTCGACGCTCAATTCGTTTAATTTTCGGACGGTAATTTGTGAAACGTGCGGACGGGCATTGTCGTGGAGCAGGATCGGACCTCCCCTGTTGACCAGGGGCGACTGCTGGTGACACAATTTTCGGTACATTTCGTCGATTATCTCACAACAGGACTTTGCAGCAATGGTTTGGCCCGGTTGCCGAAAGTTATAGTGAATTACACCAGACGCTGAACACCATACATCAACCACAGTCTTTTTTGGTGGGTTTTTGCCTTTGGAAAGTGCCTGGGTGGCTAATCGGTGTCCAACCACTGGCCTGAACATCGCCTGTTGTAATGGATCCACTTTTTATCAAACGTGACGACCCGATACAAAAAAAGATTATTTTGTTTGCGCAAAAGCAAAGAAGAACAGGCCCCAAAACGCACCGTTTGTGATGGGTCAGTCTCCACCAGGATCCTCAATTCCGTGTCCTGGATTACTGTATGTCGACCACTGGAACGAAATTTTGCAATCCAACGTCTAACAGTGCCTTCATTAACGCTATCATCGTCAAATTCCTGGATAATTTTTCGGGCTGTTTCGGCCAAAAATCGCGTAAAGACATCATCAATGTATATAGAGTACAACATTCTCTATCTCTATATATAATTGAATAGAATATAGCTTTATTTTCAGGAATGACAATCATATTACACTTACATCTGAGAGCACAGTAATCAAAATTTAAGAAAATAGTGTCAGGTACAACTGATTGAATCAATCTAGGAACTTGAAGACAGTTATTTGCGTAGGATAAAATATTAAAAGCATTTGTATGAATTAAAATATTTAAATAAATCAGGTGATTTAAAAAACATTTGTGTCTTTTTCTTCTTGCAGGTTCCCTTCATAAGAATATCAATTCTCCAAAATATTCTATAATTGAGTAAGGTTCTAGATCCACCATAATATTGAAGAATAAATAGAATAAATATTTATTGAGATATGGAGCTACAAAAACACATGACATTAAAAAGGACAAAACTTTTGAAACAACCTAATACATATTCAACGAAAGTCATTTTTTGTGGAGGAAAAATCAGTTTTTTATCGACCTTTTTTTTGGGTATTTGTTACCTTCCACAATCTGAAAAATATAAAAATTATAATGGAGAACTTTATACAAGTGTAGAAGGGCATTATAATTTTTATATTTTTCAGATTGTGGAAGGTAACAAATACCCAAAAAAAAGGTCGATATATGAAATTGTATGAAGTATGAAAATATTCCTAATTAATGTTCTTTTGAAATGTGATTGTCTTACCAATCTACAGCTCTCTCCTGGTTGAAAAAATTCACAAATGCATCTCTAATGTGAAAACCATCAAGATATGTCCATAACGACGCACTGCACCTCGCACCGCACTTAGCATTGTACCATAGTATTATCCGTGTGTAAAGAGAATGTTATCATAAAGTTAAATGCGCTTGGCCTCAACGGAGCACCGCCCCTAGCCTCGCACCGAGCTTGTCACCATAGCATCGCACTCGGAAATTGAGCTTAGTATTTTTCGAACCTTCGCACAGTGCACGTTGCGTGTATGATGGATAAACAAAAATTAATAACCAGTGTCTTTATCAGAGAGGCAATGTGGGATAACCACAGCAAAAGCCACCACAGTAGTATTCTTTTGACAAAATTATGGAAGGAAGTTGCAATTGAATGTAACACAACAGGTAAACTTCAAATTATTCATTATATTTTGAGCTTTTTAAATAGAATTATTACAAGAAAACTGTTTAAACGCTTCGCGAATGTATTTTGCTTCATCGTTTGGTCTTCCTGCGGGTGCTCGTATGTTTTCATTTCGAAAAGTAGATTGAACGTGCCGTAGATTATGTTCCATTCCTTCCTTGTCAATAATTATATTACGTAGAAGACAAATTGCCTTAATTATTTAATATGCCTGTTCAGAACTTGTTAATATGGGTTTATCCAAGATTTGCCATTTTGACCTGAGAATGCCAAAAGCACATTCTACTGATCTTCTAGCACGGAATAAGCGTTTATTAAAATATTCCTTTTCTTCATTTAATTCTTGTTTAGCATATGGTTTTAGTAAATTTCTCATCAGTGGATGAGCTTTATCAGCTATTATAACATGTGGCATAATCAAATTTGAATTAGGTAAAGGACTATCTTCAGGCAAATTTAGAGTTCCATTAATCAGTTTTTTATATAAAGCAGATGCTTTGAATGTGCCCCCATCGATTTGCCTGCCGTAGCCTCCAACATAAATATTAATAAATTTGTAGTTTGCATCAACAAGAGCTTGAAGTACTGTGGAAAAATACTCTTTATAATTAAAATACATTGATCCAGAGTTAATTGGACAACGCATACGTATATGTTTGCCATCTAGCGCCCCGACGCAGTTAGGAAAATTCCATATTTGATAAAAATCCTTCACTATTTTCAGAAAATCGTTTTTAGATGAAACGGGCATATGAATTTCGTATTGAGTCCCAAATATATTCTGAAATCTCCGAAACAATATTGGCTACGGTAGTTTTACCCATGCAAAATCAAAAAGCCAAACTTCTAAATGACATGCCCGTGGAAAAATATCTGCAACAAAAACATGTGTTGTATATTAAATATGTCATAACCATACATTTCTCTTTTTACAGTTACACTAGCCAAAGCGCAGTGGAAAAGGCTGAGGGAAAGATTAAAAAAAAAACTGACAGAAATACCGGTGAAGGTTTCAGGGGATGGAGCTGACAATGATGGCGACAAACCAGACTGGCAATACTTTGATTCTCTGTTATTTTTAAAAGATCAATGTGTGCCCAGAAAGTCCACTGGAAATTTTGAAGCACTCGAAGAATCTCCTGATATTGAAGAGCAGAGTGAACTTAACAACATAGACGACGTTTGTTTGAAGGTGGTTGACAATGTTTCGTGGTGTATTTCATCAGTTCAGTATATTAGACAATGGAAGTCCGAACTGATGAAATAACATAGACGACGCTGCAAGCGATATTGAATCACAGCCTACTACACCAGCGTCTTCCTCATCAACTCCACAACATACAACAGTTTATCCCATACTTAAAAAAACCCAAAACTCAAAGACCAGCAAAAATAGCCGATGTCTATGGGGAAGCATTGCTAAAGGCAGAAACAGAAAAAATAGCATATCTCAAAAGAAAAGAAGAAAGTAACAATAAAAGGGAAGAAAGGGAACCGGACGAAGACGAACCATTTTCAAAGAGTATACTTTCTCACGTAAGAGCCATGAATCCGAAAAATGAGATTCCGCATACAAGTAATGCAGCTTGTAGACAATGAAATTCCTACACAAACGCAATATGTGCTGAAACAAAGATTCCAAATTACTCCTTTTAGTGACAGTTTTCAAAGTGGCAGTACCCACTCAACTACGCAACATGACATTTCTGCCAATCATCAAGATTAACGAGTTTTCCGTATACAATTTAACTTTCAATCGGGTAGTAATATCACTCAAGGTGGTTCTGTTGGAAATGTAATTTTTAGTGATAATTCCCAAAGTGGCAGCATTCCCCCAAATACTCAACTCGAAGGTTATGAAATTTCCACCAATCAGCAAGACGAACGAGTCTTTCGCAAACTTTAATTATGAATCTGGTAAGTAGTATATTATTCAAGCAAGGTAATTCTGTTACTAAAGTGTTTACTAAAGTGCTAATATAGCTGTGCGAAATCCTTAAGGCAAATGCTAAAGATCTGAACGTTTCGCCAGTTGCCATAAATCAGTTGACGCATGTAAAAAGCGATGGAAATATATAAAAGATACTTATTTTCGTCATAGAAGAAACCGCAAAATGGGAACCGCTTCATCTGCGTCAGACAAACCAGTAAAGTGGAACCTTTATGAACGCCTCTCCTTTCTAGATAGAGTTGTACAATAGCGAAGTTCAAAAAACACTCTGAATTTTGATGTAAGCCAATTGAGCGAAATCGAAAGTGAATCTGTCGACAACAACGAATCAAATTTATCCGTCGATGATACTGGTCCTGAAGAATTGTTGGATCCCTCAACCTCCAGTGCATTAGATTCTGATAACCAATCTTATTCAAATGTTCTAGAAAGCGATACCATATCTACCACTACTGCCAGTCGTTGTTCTTCAGCTGCTAGTTCCACCGCTATATCAGCAAGACCAAATATGAAGAGGAGTCGCAGCAATGATCCCAAGGACGCTAATCTTAAACGTTTTGAAGACAGGGCTCAGAAGAGAACTGAAATTTTACAAGCTTTGCAGAAACAGACCGAAGCACCAGAACTTGATGACTTATATCTCTTTATGAAAAGTATAACCTTAACAGTTAAGACACTACCAAAACCATTAATAAATGAAGGAAATTGGGTATTTTAACTCTCGTGACGAATTTAGAGTCTAAAGCAATGTCTTTCCATACAAATCAAGCACGTCAATATAATTCGAGATATAACTTGAGTGCAAACAATCAGTTAGGTAACTACTATCAGTTTTACAATCCACACACACAACAACCATCATCTCCAACACCTTCTTCACAACCTCCAACTGTCCTAGAATTCTCAACCATTGCTGATTTCACCCTTCAAGAACTATAAAAAACCTTTTATTGATTACGTTATTATTGGAATCATTGTTATGTTTCATCCTAATTTCTGTTTATTAGTTTATTACAAAATGTAGATTTGTCACTTGTCTAAAATAAAGTTATTTCCAAATATCAAACACATAGTATTTATTCTGTTTTGTACTATCTGCTTACCTTAATGTGAGTGCCAATTTTTCCTCCGCAGTAATCGGCAGTGGAACTGCATTTGTTCCTGGTTTTATACGGTCTACAACAAAATGGAACTGGTCGAAATTTAAACGAAAACACTCTCTGAATTTTGAATCGTCCGTCTTCAAATGGTCAATGAGTAGCTTGAAATATCCTTCTTCTGTCCTCTTGACAAATAAGTTTTGGATCCCACGCCTTTTCTGGAAGATATGGTGAAGTAACATATGCTCTTCATCCTCTTCTTTCTCTTGTATTAACATTAATTGTAACAAATTATTCTTATCCATTTGAACACCTGTTCTTTCTAAAATTAAACCGACAACTGCCGTGATAGCTAGGCCGTAGTAGCTCAAAAATGCGATTCTGGGCGCGCCAACCAAACCACTTGACGCAGCGACCGGCAACTGCAACTGCAAAACCATACCTTAAAGCTGGAAAATGACCTGTTAGCAGAAGATCACCATCCAACATACCGACTTCACCTGCTGCAGCCTCCAGTGTCGTAACGGTTGCAAGACCACTTCCGGTACCTCCTATAGCAGCTGCTACCATAGGCATTACTCCTGCCGCGCTTATCGAAGGGGTTGACTCTTCAGGAGAGGAGGATATTAGAGTTGAGCATATCTCCATTTCTCTCAGGAAGAAGTACGATGCTGCTAAACTTGCCTGCCAACAAAGTGAGAATGCAAGGGCAGATAAAATCAGCATCGTCAAGAAGAGATTGCCAGCAACGAGCTGAAATTGCTAGGAAAGATGTAGAACTTGCCCGGGAATCTGAACTTCTTCTGAGAGTGGCCGGCTAGAAGCTGAGCGTCATAAAGAGAGTTATGCTCTATTCAAACATATCAAGGGGAGAATGTCCAAGTTACTTCTTTCCTTAGGCAACTTATTCGATGAGTTGAAGTAGATTAAGTTGTTGATTATTTTTTTCCAATAGTTTTAAAATTTTATAAATTCATATAAATTGTATAATTAATTCGAAAAGCAAAGATGAAATGAAAAAAAAGAGTGCACATTCAATCGGTTTGGTATATATTGAACAATGCGATGGTTGGGACATTGTTCTTCATTTCATCTTATTATTATTTTTATTAGGCTGAGAATTATTTTTGATTTCAATTCCAAGTTCTTCTAGACAAATCTCTCATAACAATTTGTATATTCTTTCATCTCATGTAGATAATCTTTAAAAAAAAAATACTTGTTTCATAATGAAATCAACAAGTATATTTCTTAGTATTTACATTGTTTTTCTCCATTCAGTTCTCTTTTCCTTCTATTGAAGAACTCAATACCTGTTGAAGCGGCATGAAACATTACGTACATCTTATGTCACTTTTCTCTCCCCATCAACATTTTTTTGTAAAAATTCGGTGTAAGACCAGAGTTCTATATCATACTCTCCACGATGTCGACGAGTCCTGAATAGTTTCCCACACACGAAGCGATATTTGGGGCTACCTGGTATGCTGCAGACAATGTCTGTCTAATTTTGCACACTTCGAACGCCCGTTAGTGGCGAACGGCGGAATCGGTCGGCGAGATACGTCGTCCGTGAGGAAACAGGTCACTGCAAGTCAAATTTTTACTGTTCAACTAACGCGTAGGGATCTTGTCGTTTGATCTTGGCTTGGTGTGGTAGGTGTAATATGGAGTGGACAAAAGACATATTAACAGAGTTAATAGAATTAAATAGAGAACGACCATGTTTGTGGAAAATTAAAGACCCAGAGTATATAAATAAGAATTTAAAAAGAGAAGCATATACAGATTTGATAAAATTATTAAAAAGCAAAAATTATAACGATGTAACTATAAAAGATGTTAAAACTAAAATACAAAATATCAGGAATGCTTTTCGAAGAGAGTGTAAAAAAATTGAAAATTCTAACAGAAGTGGATCAGGCACCGAAAACGTTTACATACCAACGTTATGGTAAGTGTTATTGAAAAAAAAATTGTTTATTTTGTATTAAGCATTTGTTTAAATTTAAGGTACTACAATTTACTGTTATTCACAAAAGATCAGGACATACCATTGACATCCATTGACTCGCAGTCTGACATTTCGCAGATATTAAGTGAAAGTCAAAATGACACTATGAGCGATGAGGATGATTCAAGTCAATCTATTGTAGATGAAGTTACGGCAAATGAAACAGACCAAGAATCAGTTGAAAAGGTAAGTGTTCTAATTTTAACTTTTCCCTGCTTTTAGCATTTCTATTTGCCAAGAGAGTTTTCCTTTTCCATTAAAATAATTCATGTATAAATCACGATTTGTTTTTGCAGTAGTACATGCATTTCGTATGATTGTCTCTTCCAATGGCGTCATTATTTCACTTCTACTTGCTATTTCATTATCAAGTAATGGTGTGTTAGTGTACGCTACACTAGTTCTTCTCAAAAAATTATACAAATAACAAATGGCTAACACAATATACTTGATTTTCTCTGGACCAATGCTAATAGGCGTGTGTAAGATGCGAAACACTGCAGAAATCAATCCAAATGTATTTCACACCACGTTTCTTGCACGTGAAATTCTATAGTATATCCTCTTCTCTTTAGTTAATTTTGTTTGTGGAAATGGCTTTACAATATTGCTGTGAAGAGGAAAAGCATCATCAGCAACAAATACAAAATTTAATCCTTCATCATTTTCATTTGTATCGGGCAGATTCAAAGAGTTATTGACCAAATAAGGTTGCATTAAATATACCTCCATCGGATATTCTGCCCTGCTTGCCTGCATCAACGTAAATAAACTCATAATAATAGTTAACGGCTGCCATTAAAACAATACAGTAAAAATGTTTGTAATTTCGATAAAGAGCTCCAGAGTGAGGAGGTGGAGTAATTCTTATGTGTTTCCCGTCGATGGTTCCTCCACAGTTGATCATATCTCAACGATATCTAAACCCTGAAGCTATCTGCTTCCATCCTTCCTTTGTTTCAGGCATCTAAAACAAAATAGTCGTATTATGATTTGAACTATCGCTACTGTGTAATTTTGTGCATTTGTGCCGAGAGCAACTTGCTAGTTCAAAAAGTAACGGACAAACAAAATATTGTGTGTAACATGCGCAAAAAGCATATTTCTTGCACTCGGCATGATTGCAAATGTTTTTGCACAACTTACAGAAATAACTATTGTTTCAGGTATTTAAACAACCGCATGTAAAAAAAACAAAGAAGAAACGAACATCTAATATGGACATTGATGAATTTGTGAGAGTATGCACAACTACATTACGTAATCCCGACAAACCTGATGAATTTGCTTCCACATGTATGGCTTTCGCAGCTAAATTAAGAAAAATGAATGTAAATCAACAAATATATGCAGAAAGTCTAATGCACAAAGTTTGCACATTGGGATTTTTAAACAAACTTAATGAAAATTATTGCGTGACAGACAATAATAGGATGCAAACACCATTTCACTCATCAGCTGACTTGCGAAATGACTATCAACATTTAGCTCAAACACAAGTGACATCCGCGGGACAATCGTCGTATTCTACCGTAACAAATATGTGGCAAACTGATTATCAACGAGTTCAACCTCCACTAATGTATCCTGACGATTCCACTCAGTCATCTACAACATCTACATATTCGTCTATACAGTGTGTAACAACGAAAACTTAACAGAGCCGTTTTTTTAATATAAAAAGTA
>WOGL01000844.1:0-13234 GCA_015342145.1 Leptinotarsa rubiginosa
CTTGATTCACCCCAACTTCGAAGAACCTTTTCTCTTAACGACAGATGCTAGTGCATTTACAATAGGAGCAGTTCATTCGCAAGGACCGATAGGAAAAGACCTTTCCATAGCATACGCCTCCAGAACACTATGCAACGCTGAATCAAAGTACTCCACGATTGACAGAGAACTTTTAGCAATTGTATGGGCTGTGAAACACTTTCGACCATACCTGTTCGGAAGAAAGTTCAAACTCATCACTGACCATAGACCTCTCACTTGGCTTTTTTCAATAAAAGACCCAGGTAGTAGGCTAGCGCATTGGAAACTCAAATTCGAAGAATACGACTACGAAATAGAGTATGAACCTGGCAAAAATGCCGATGCCCTATTACGTATCAAAATCAATCACTTTAAAGAATGTGTGAATTTTCACGAAAAACTCACGATACTCGCTTCAAATGAAACTGATGAAACAAACAAACCATCTGACGAACAAACACAGTACACAGAAACACAAGACACAGAAACACGAGACACAGAAACACAAAACAAAGAAACACCAGAACACGAAGAAACCCCCTTCGAACAAATTCTACAAGAATACGAAAATTTCAGTCACTCATATGAAACTCGATCCCTAATTGACTACTCAAAAATCAAATTTGACAATTCGCAACTTTTAGACAAACCACATAAATAAATCCTCACCTTTTTCTGCCAAAAACAAATTAGAGGACCTTCATCATAAAATCATTGATGACATATTCGAGGAAAATGCCGAATTTTACAACGATAGAATCAATATTCTTTCAAGTTAAACCGTCAAAGACAGAAAATATTTCATAATTGCTTTACCCTTCGATCATACCTCAGCCGTAGAAATTCTATTCTTTATCCTTTATAAATGGATAGATGAAATAGACATTTCCAAAACGTACTTTATCGAAAATAATTTGGAATTACCAATTTTGGAAATTCTTTCTTTCATTTTCGCTGAAAAAAAAATTAAGATAACAGTATGCCAAAATCTAACAAGAACTCCCGACGAAGACCAAATTCCCATCGTAATGGACCAATGCCATTCAGGAAAAATAATTTACATCGAGGAATAAACGAAACGGTTAGACGCGTAAAAGAAAAATATAATTGGCCAAATTCAATCAAAGACGTAGAAAATTTTGTGAAGAACTGCGAAACTTGCAAAAAAGCAAAAATTTGCAGACAAAGTCTTAAAAGCCCTCTAGTCGTTACGGAAACTCCGAAAACACCATTCGAGAGAATAAACATAGATATTCTTGAAATCCCCACAAAAAACAATATACTTACAATTCGAGACGAACTCACCAAATTTACCCAGGCTTACCCAATTGAAAATTAATCAGCAAAATCAGTAGTAAATACCCTACTGCTATACTTCCAACACTACGGAACTCCACTCAGAATTCATTGTGACTTCGGTCGAGAATTCAACAACGCTCTACTGAAAGACCTTTGTACCCTTTATGACATTAAACAATCATTTTCTAGTGTGGATCACCCGCAATCAAATGGTTCCCTAGAACGTTTTCACGCGACCCTTCTAGAAATGATAAGAACAAATAAAATTGACAACCCCGATGAACACCCCTTAGGCATTTTACCATATGCAATAATTTGTTACAATAACACCAAAAATAAAACACACGGATTCACCCCCTACGAACTACTATTTGGACACACTTCTAGTAGACCACCCGAAACCCTTTACAACCAAAAGGAACTCATAACCAAGTACATACGAGATTTAAATAATAAAATTTCTTACTATTATAAAATTGCTCGTCAAAGGACACAAGACCAAAAAGAAAAATCCAAAATTCGATTTGATAGAAATGTTGCACAAAATATACCTGAGTATAAGGTAGGAGACAATGTTTACGTTAAAGAATCTCAAATCAAAAATAAACTAGAAAACAAATTTAATGGCCCTTTTGAAATTATAGAAATCTACCAAAACTCAGCAATGCTAGTTAATTGGAAGACAAGACAAAAAACAAAAGTAAATTTTGACAGACTACGACCTTGTACTGAAAATTGATTTCATTTTCAGGATTCTCCTGCTGATTTCAGCAACACACACAACACATTCCCAATACTCCATTCAACCCATTAATAATACAATAGGAATTTTTCTTCACGAAGAAAGCACTTTGAAAATTTCCAATGATAAATGGACTCTTCTCGTTTACAAAGACTTGGACTCCATAGAATTTTCCTTAAATAACAACAACAAAATTTTGGAAAACATGCTATATACTTTTGACCAATCAAACCCTAGAATGTTATCCTTCAAAACCGAAGTGAAAACACACATTAGTTTATTGACCCAAATATCTGACTCACTCGACTTGAAATATCGAGAAATATTTGCAGACACTCAAAATTATTATAAAAGATCCAAACGAGGATTAATTAATGGAATAGGCACCTTCTGGAAAGCCATTACTGGTAATCTAGACTCGTCAGATGGCGAATATTACACCAACTGTATAAATAAACTCACTCAAGACGAACACCAACTAGAAAACCTTTTGAAAAATCAAATATCTGTGACCACATCAGTAATTAGGAATTTCAACACAACTATTCAAAAACTTCAAATCGATGAAGAAACCTTCAATCGAGATATCAAGCAAATAGAACAATCAATCTATAATATTTCAGACGATCTTGCGTACTATGAAGCCCAATTAAAAACATTGGAAATATGTGAAACACTAATGGAAAGCTATCTTTTCTTGGAATCAACTCTTGATGACATATTGAATTCAATAACATTCGCTAGATTGAAAATTCTTCACAGTTCAATTATCACTCCTAATGACCTAATGAACTCACTTCAGGAAATTTCTCAATCACTCCATAAAAACAATCTACCTTTACCCACAATGCTCTCACATGTTGCTCAATATATCGAAATCATCGAACTTGAAGCATATCAAGTGGACAAAAGAATTGTTTTCATATTAAAAATTCCACTGGTCGAACCAGAAACATACACTCTGTATCGACTTTTACCAATACCAATTCCAGATAACCGAACGGGACTTCATCACATATTATTAACTGTTCAAAAATATATTGCGAGAGATGATGAATCCTTGTTGTACATTTCACTTCAAAATTTAGAAAATTGTAAAACTTTGAACCATGGCGTAAGAATCTGTTCCGATCTACTACCCTATCCGATCGATAGCGAAGCTATATGCGAAGCCCAATTATTGAGAAGATTGACCGTCCTCCCGAAAACTTGCCAGTCTTCACTGATCTACGCTACGGAATACAATGTCCAGGAACTGAGTCTAAATTTGTGGCTCATAACAATATCTGAAGTTCTACCAATCACCATTAACTGCGAAAATATGGAACCAGTTACACGAGTGATCAAAACCAATTCCCTGCTAAAACTCCAACCCGGATGCAGCTCATTCGTCGGAAGCACTAGAATTCACTCCAAGTACTTCGTCGATAGATATAAGAACGTCACGTACAAAAACCATGCCGTTCGAATACCATACAGCTGTTGCGACCACCTTCCTGAAAAACGACATCTTCCAGAACTGAAACCGCTGAAACTCAACAAAATTAACGTTGACGAGTTGAACATCGCTCAACATAAATTAAACCAATATTCCGAAGAATTGGATAAACTTATCAATGAGCCGTTTGTGAACAAGCACATATCATGGTTCACATGGTTCACACCATAACACTGATCATTGTTTTGATATTACTCTATATCGTTTGCAAATGTAGACGAAAAGGACCTATACGAATCGGTATAACGTCCACTTCGAATCAACCACCTCCGGATCATCCGAGATCAGGTAGACAACCGTCCCGTACCTTATCGAGATTCATCCCTAGGAGAAAAACAAGTATCAACCTCCAGGAACCTATGGAAGAGGAAATCCAACTGAACACCAGCTTCCACAAGGAAAGTGTGCAGCAAAAAGCAACAACTTTTTGTATAAAAGGGGAGTTGTTATATGCAAATTTACGTCTCAAGCGTAATTCAATTACAAGTGACAAGTGATAACAGCTTCATGCGAAAAGTGCTAATTGTGCATTATCAGCAAGATGAACACGTGTGGTCCAGATAACGCAATTGCTGACACTGTTCAAATATTATTTTCATATCGAACATATAAATAGAACCTGCGAAGTCAGAAAGACGTTCATTATCAATTACTTATTCTTGACATACAGTTCATTACAATTTAGTTTCTATTGTTAATGTTCCAAGTTTTTTTCACATTAAATTCAAATAAAGTGTTTAAAGAAATAAACCAATTTTTAAAAAGTGAATTGTGAAAAACAAGATATATTATGTATAATATTTGTTATCTAATAAGGGAAGACTGGTCTACTGCACTGTAGGAAAGCAAATATAAAAAAACAGAGAAGAAGAAGAAGAAAGAAAAAAAAAAGATCCTTCATCCGTCATCCTTCATTTCATTAGCTTCAGGAAATTGAGAAGTGAGTAGTGGCTGATGGGATGCGAGTAATGGATTTTTCGATAAGAACGAATATTGGTTTCCAGAACAATAAGCTGCTGAAGTAATAATTATTGGTAAATGTTCTAGTGTTTCATTACTTGCAATAAAATGATTGATATTACTCCTGGTAACTTCTTACAAGGCGAGGTGAGGTTTCTAACAATTATAGTACCAAACTCCACCCCATATTAACGAACGTTTTTAGCTACCTAATATTTTGTTTCAGAAAAATGTAGGGAGCGATACAAACCAATCCTTTAATTCAAGATCTCCATACCCATCCCATAAATCCCACCACTTTTATATCCATGGAACAATGCAAGAAATCATACCTGGAGTATATCTTGGTCCATTCACATCAGCTTACAGAAACTGCCTACTAGAAAATGGTATCAATTATGTTGTCTGCGTCCGACAGCAATTTGAAGCACATTTTATAAAGCCGCAGGTAGCTGATCCTGCTTTTGCCTATTTAACACTTGACATTGCAGATAATGTTACCGAAAATATCATTAGATTCTTTCCCAAAGTACGACAATTTATTGACGAAGCTCTATCTAACAATTGTAAAGTGCTTGTTCATGGTAATGCTGGGAATTCTAGGAGTGCGACTTTGGTATTGGCATATATCATGGAAAAGTATGGATTGACTTGCGGGTAAGTTGAATTAAAACTGAAGTTTTTGGTAACTGTTCGTTAATGGCTCGTGCTAGTTTTTATAGAATCATTCAGTAAACTTGTGCTTTCAAATTTCAAAAAATTAACTTAGCTTGACCCTACAAGGCATAAAGATCGTCACTATTTTTAAGCTTTCTTATTCATTAAACTTTAAATGGTACTTTCTTGAATAATTGCTACATCAATAAAGACAATAAAGTGCATATCATTAAAAATAAAGATGACTTTACAAAATTCTCACAACTAGAAGTTCAATGAATATATTACAGGTAGCGCATCACTTTGCTAATGAATGAAAATAAATGAATATCTCCTAAAAGAAATTATATGCTCAGGTATTTATTCAATTTTTTTCTGTTACCTATTAATTGTCGTATGTTCGACTAAATATAAAATTCTATTCTTTCAATTATTAGGAGCATACAAATTATTCTACTATGATGGATTTTTTGGATGTATTAGATGATAACGGTGAAATAGATACAAAAATATGTGATAACGTCCGGGGTTATATACAGGGGAGAGCGGATAAAAACATGTACGGTATAGGAATTACCTACTGCAATATTAGAAGTTTACAAAAGCACTATAATGAACTTTTGTTATATGCTGAAAAGGCAAAAGATTTCTTACATATAATTGTACTATCGGAAACTGGAAATATTGAAAACATCGATGACTTTCCTATCCCAAACTATATTATTCACTACAACGAATCTGTTACTAATAAATGTGATGGTGTTATAATATATACTAAAATCAGACTATCAGCAGAAGTAAAAACTGTTCAAATAAATGAGAGTAAATTTCTTAGGTTAACTTGCTGTATAAGACACTATCAGAAAAAAATTAATTTATCTATGCAACAAACTGTTGATAAAATGTATAAAGATATTGGGGAAAAAGAGAATTATATTAAGCGGCTGAATAAAAGATCTCAAGACTTCGAAAATGATGTGTTTGCAATGGAGAATAAAGATGCTCAAAAATTGAAGGATCAACATGAAATCATTTCTCAATTAAATAAAGAGGTTTTTAAATTACGCGAAAACATTAGATCATATGAGGAAGAATTTGTTAACAAAAATCAAACAGTATTAGAGTTAGAAATTAGAATTAGGGAATTAGATCAAGTTAGTCGTAGTATGGTACAGTCTATAAAAATGTTAGAAGACGAAAACAATGACTATAGTAAGGAACTGAGAAAACTACAAAATGAATTGGGAGTTTTCCAATTGAATCAGGCCAATCATGGGCAAGAAGTAACAGAAAAAATTACACATAAAAATGAAGTTGAACAAACAAATAGAATGTGCAGAAGTAATCAAAATGAAAATTCAGTCAAACATAGCAATTCTGTTAAAATATTGCTCTTATGTGATCAATTTGGTCATAAGTTAGGTGAAATGTTAAATCGCCACCTTGAAAATCATAATGTTTTGTCAATTATTAAACCGTTTGCTTGCCTGAACAGCATTATTGAAAACTTACCCCATTTAGCAAAAGATTTCACATTACATGATTCTATTATTATTTTAGGAGGATCAAATGACTTTAGAAATAAACAATACCCACTTTTTAGAAAATTAAATGATAAGCTCAAAAGCTGTCTACATACAAATTTGCATGTTATATCAGTTCCTTACTGTATGAGTAATGAGTATAACAAATTAATTTACAAATTCAATTACAAACTGAATGCATATCTATATAAGTTGAATAGATGTACAAAAAAATTCGTTAATTTTATAGATGTAAATAATGATAAGGGTAAATGTTTAACAAAAAACGAATTATCTATTAAGATAGTCGAAAATATTAATTATAATGTAGTTGCAAATAAAAATTTAATATTTGTTTCATGTGACCAGGAAAATTTTCCCATGAATACTCCAGAACAATCAGATCTGTAGCAAGTGAGAGTGTGGATGTAAATGCTCAAGTTGAGGATAAAAATAAAAATAAGCATAGTTGGCACATTTTCTATACTAATGTACAAAGCCTTATAAAAAACTTGGATAATTTGTTGCACTGTATCTCGTTGCATAAACCTTTGTTAGTATGTTTATCAGAAACTCATATTACGGATGATATTGCTCTTCATGAAATTAACATAAATGGATATGAGCTAGTACTTTGTAATTCATCCAGCAGACATATGGGAGGAGTTGCCATATATATCAAAAGTGGATTGAAATTTGAACTAATTTTGAAAGATATTATTTTTATGAATGTTTGGTTTGTGGCTATCAGGGTTGTTGTAAATAATACTGTATACATAATGTGTGTGGTGTACCATTCTCCCGGAGCATCACATGCAGATTTTTTAGCATTCTTGGAAGAAAAACTAGAAGAGATAGTAAGTTGTAATTGTGATATTATTATAGTGGGCGATTTCAATCTAAATCTTAAGGGCACAGAGAACACTTACACCCGAAAAATCAAAGAACTGATTAAATTCATGGGACTGTATCAATTAGTTGACGATTATACCAGAATCACCAAGGATTCATCCACATTGATCGATTATTTCATAACAAATAACAAGTTGTTGAAATTTAAAGTATCTCATCTCCAAAGTGTTTCAGATCATTCTAATATTTTAATATCCTTAGGTAATGTCTTTCATACTAAATCAACTTCCACTAGTATAAGTAGGAGAGATTATAAATACTTTGATGAAATTAAATTCCAACTGTCCCTAATGAATACGTTATGGAATAATGATATTACTGACATTAATGAAATATCCAATTCATTCATCAATAATATTATTAGATGCTTGGACATACATGCACCATTCAAAAGGAAGCATAATTTCAATAATTTCAAATTGAAAGTGTGGTTTACAGACGAAATCATGGCAGATTTAAAAAAACGCGATTTTCTTCATAAAAAAGCAAAGGAAACCAAACTACAATGTGATTGGGATAAATATAAAATAAGTCGTAATTTCGTTACCAAAAAGATACGAATTGAAACTAAAAAGTATTATGAATCAAAGATCGACGAAAATAAAGGAAACAGTAGGACTATGTGGAAAGCACTGAAAGGTTTAGTAAAGGGAAATAGAAAACAAGAGTTCAAAGGTATACAATTTGATAGTGTTCTTATAACAAATGAAGCAAAAGTAGCAGGATATTTTAATTCATTTTTCGTTGACAGTTTGAAAGATCTAACCGAAAGTATAGTACCAATAAATGATTATAATCATGTTCTCAGTTATATTATACCAACAAATGAGATACTTGGGGAATTTGAAACATTGAATATGTGCGAGTTAAAAAAGATAATTTTTTCCCTCAAGAAAAATAATACAGATGACAATGGAATTAATCTGAATATAATCAAGTTAACATTTGAAATACTGGGAAATAGGTTTTTGGACTTGATAAATTTATCGTTAACCACTGGAACATTTCCTGACGGTTGGAAAATTGCCACCATCGTTCCTATTGAAAAAATTACAAACACCGTTTTAGGATCTGATTTTAGACCCATAAATACCCTGCCAATTTATGAGAAAATATTAGAAATCACAGTGAAAGAGCAATTGATGAAATTTATAGCGAAACATAATATTTTGATTAAAGAACAATCTGGATTTAGGGAATCCCATTCATGTGAAACTGCACTGCAATTTCTAATCTCTTCGTGGAAAGTTGAGCTATCTAAAAAACGTATTATAGGTGTTGTCTTTCTGGATTTCAAAAGGGCATTCGAGACGGTCAACATTGAGTTACTTTTAATGAAATTAAATAAGTATGGACTAGATTATAAAGTATTACAATGGTTCACAAATTACCTCACATATCGGAAGCAGCTAGTTAAATATAATCAAGTGACATCAAGTACTTTAAATGTAATTTCTGGAGTCCCTCAAGGGTCAGTATTGGGTCCACTGCTATTCTTGCTGTACATAAATGATATTGTGATACATGTTAAAAGGTGTAAGATAAAACTGTTTGCCGACGACACTATGTTGTACTGTTCTGGGACAACTAATGAAATCTCAGAATGTTTGAATGAGGAACTATTAAATATAAACGAGTGGTTATGTGACAACGGCCTCAAGTTAAATGTTAATAAAACAAAATGCATGTTAATAGGTAGCAAATATCGTTCAAGACAACTGCAAGATGAACAGCTGTCATTGAATCTTTATATTTATTTATCAGTTTACAAACTTTACAGACATGCCCCAGTTACAGAGTAGGAAAGGTAAATATCACAAATAGATGTTTACATATAACAAAATGACAAAAAAGTTATGTGAAAAAAAATTCAACAAGAGTTATACAATTTCATACAACCTATTTCTAAAACTAGTAAGATTTTGGAAGAATATATCACAGTCATTTTGTACATTATAGGCATTGCACATAGCATTTAATGGGACATTTTGATAATAATTTGTTCGTGTGGATTCAATATAAAATGTGCGAAATGATCTAGTTTCATAGGCGGTACATTGAAATTGATTTTTGATAGAAGGCAGGGATCATCCACTTCACCGTGTATCATCTTGTACAAGTATATTAAGTATGCAAATACTCTTCTTTTCTCGAGGGTTTGTATGTTGTACTTTTCAAGTTGCACTACTTTGGAAATATCAAGGTCATAGTTACCTGTTTCTTTGAAGTGAAGATATCTCAGGAACTTATTTTGAACTCTTTCGATGCTATACTTGTGACAATTATATTGAGGACACCAGATAATGGAATTATATTCCAAAATGCTTCTGATAAGAGTGTTTGATGCAGGTAATGTTGTTGAATTGCCTAGAGTTGCGAACTGCAAACCCATACATCTTTGAGGCCTTGTTTGTTATATTCAGTATATGAGATCTAAATGATAATTCATAATCAAAAGTAACACCAAGGTCTGTTATTTCTCGAGTTCTGTTGAGTTTTATACCGTCCATCTCGTAGCTGTACATTATACTGACTTTTTTCCGGGAGAAGGTCATAGTATTACACTTTTGAACGTTGAATAACAATTTGTTCTTTTTTTGACCATTTAACGATGTTATTTATATCGTTTTGTAGATGTACATAATCTTCAACTGTTGAAATTCTTCTACAAATTTTCAAGTTATCTGCAAACAACAAGTAGCAAGAGGATGTGATATTTTTTACAAGACTGTTGATAAATAAAACGAATAACAAAGGGTCTAAGTTGGAACCCTGGGGAACTCCAGACGATGCCCTTTCACTATCACACTTTGTTTTCGAATAGATAGATATGAACTGAAAAATTTCATCAGGTTGGGATGAAAACCAGTCATATTCTAGGGTTCTTAGAAGAATTGGATGTGAGACTTTATCAAAAGCTTTAGCAATATCGGTGTATATTATGTCCACTTGAGCACGACTATCCAAGTTTTCAGCTATAAATTGGGTAACATTGCTAAGACTACTAACAGTGGATCTTTTTTCATGGAGCCATGGTGGAACTGTGATATATTGGAGAAACTAATCTATAGAGAGACTTGACAATGACAGTCTTGAAAAGTTTGGCTGTTGCCGATAACACTACCACCGGCCTGTAATTGATAATATCGGTTTTGCCACCTTTTTTGAAGACTGGAATAACCTTTACTTCTTTCCAGATGTCAGGAAGTGTTTTGCTTCTCAAGGACAGGTTAAAGATAGTTTTCAATGGATATAACAAGAAGTCGACAAGATCTTTGAATATAAATGGTTCAAACACCTAGCTGCATCAATGATATCATCATGATCTATACAGTGCATAGATATCAATTCAAGACTGGTATTATCAGTAAATGCTGAACCATCAACACAGTCATTTGTATAAACTGAACTGAAGTGTTTTGCAAAGGCATTAGAAATATCAATGCCATTGAAATATTCAATATTGTTTAAGGGCATTTTACCTGGTATGCCTATGCTGCTTTTTTTTACTGTTTACATACTGCCAGAATGATCTAGAATCACTACTAATTTCCTGCTGAACTTTGCTTAGATATAATGTGTGAGCTGTACTACTGTCATTTTTCAATTTCCTTCTCAAATCGCGAAATTTCTGTGCTAATTCATGTCTACTGTTTTGTCTACATTTTAACCTTAGTTTGTTTTTAACTTTGATATATTTTATTATTAGTCAGTGGAACCATGGGGGGTACTTTTTATTTTTCTTACATTTGGGAATACAAATATTGAAAATTTCATTAATTTTACTGTAGAAGAAACTCACCGCAAGATTAGGATCTGTAAACAATTCTAGACCACACCAGTCAACATTAGCAAATAGATGGTACATGAGCTCAGTATTCCCCTTCTGAAGTTGAAATATTCTAAATTATTAGCAGATGATGGGTTTAGTGAAAACTAATGTACTTGGTCCATTTGTATAATTTATCAGTGTATTGTAAATAATAAATTAATTATTATTTTCGCAGGATTCCACTCCTGGACTCAGTTTCACTGGTTCTCAAGGGGTTTATGTGGAGAATTTCAAAAAGTTGATCCAGAATTCAGAAAAATGCTCAAAGGATCCCAATTCGAGTGCCTCCTACAATGTAATACCCAGTACGATAATACTGATTTTGGGCTGTTTTATATTAAGATTTTAAACAAGTATTTTCCAAAGAAATAATTTTATATTTGTGAGTTCTCTTCCTGATGAAAAGAAGGAATTCTAGGAATGGCTGTGGAGCTCTCTGAAAGGACATTTTTCAGGAAATTCAGAGTCTGAAGGACTTATTATAGATATATCAAATTTGCTCGGGATGAAAAAATAATATTGAAATTGAGGATTCAATTAAATGAGAGTAGTATAAGAAAAAATTAACTCTAAAATCCAGTCATGAAAATTTACACAAATATTTTACATCATCAGTAGTGATACTTCTGGCTATTAAAACTATTTTTATTGAGCATTGAAAACCTTATAAGAAAATAGATTGAACTAGATGACGAAAACAAATTTTTGTATCATTCATACAGGACCACAAAGATTGTAAGATATTCAGCATTATGATCTCTGGTCATGAAATAAAATCATAAATTTCTGGTGACATCATTTTCTGTTGTTTATAATTTTTCACTATTCAATGATTTTCATCTCGTACAGACTATTCTATTTCTGAAAAATGAACCCTTCCTCACTTATTGGTGAATTGTTTTGTATTTTTGAGAATATGCCAAAAATTTACAATCTGTATTTTTTTATATGTATACAAAGAAGTTATTCAACTTCAGTCGACTCCCATGGCTAATGGGTTTACTTTACATGTCCTATTTAGACCTATTATATTCTCTTTATTCTCTATCATAACCTTATATGAAACATTTGTTGGTGTATTTTAAGATTTTATCACTATTTAATTTCAGGTTTTGTTTTATTTATTTCCTATAGAACTGGTATGTACTTAAAAACTATATTTGTGGTTTGTTTGACAATTGAATATTCTTGAATAACTAATTAAATATTGTTGAAGTACCTTTTTTTATTCTGAATTATATTGACAGGTGGAATTGAAACCTCTGAAACAAAAACAACACCTTTTAGACTTTCGCTTTCAGCTCGCGTTGACAAACTCAACTCTCTAGAGTAATGGCCACATTTTTTTCTTGTTGAATAGTATACTAGTATACAATTGTTCAAAATTCTCCAACAGTTTGACTTCTAAAAATGAAGACATACAAGATTCCACTCTACATTACATTATTGATGAATAAATACATTAAAAATGGTCATGACCATTCCATTTATAGAACTCCATATTGTACAATTCTGATTGTTTAAATTGTAAGAGGTATGTTTTTAGGAGAGATTAAATTTTGGGAAAGGTTTTGGCTTTCTAGTTCTCCATCCTCATACAAAAAATGTGGGAATCTTTCAAAAAAAGTACTTAATTTCAGAATAAACTCTTTACTTTGTAGATCATGCAAAGAAGTAACTTTCAGATACAAACTGGAAGAAAAACTCCTCTTGAAACAGCTTCTTCCATATAAACATTGAGTTATAGTCTATCCATTCCCAATTGGCACGGCAATAAAAATAAGAGTACA
>WOGL01000845.1:0-12955 GCA_015342145.1 Leptinotarsa rubiginosa
AGTTTGTTGGGGGTTAAAATGGACACCAATATGTCTTGGCACAATCATGTCGCTGGAATTGCAAAGGCTGCTTCTCAAAAGCTTGGAACACTGTTCCGAGCCAGAAAATTGTACACACATCTCAGCAAGTGTTGATGCTTTATAAAGCTCAGATCAGACCTTCTATGGAGTATTGTTCTCATGTATGGAGCTCTGCCCCCAAACATACCGTGAAGTTGCTGGATTCCATCCAGAAAAGAGCCATCCGCCTGATTGGAGACGCGAACATCACGTGCAACCTTGATAGACTGGAACATCGAAGAAAGGTTGGAGATTTATCTCTCTTCTATAGATACTTTCACGGAATGTGTTCAAGTGACTTGGCACATTTGATTTCACCAAGAGCGGAACATGTCAGAAATACGCGACGGATTGTGGCTGCTCATCGTTTTGAGGTTCAACTCAGTACACCTCGAACTTTACCTCTCATCTGGAGAACTGCATTTATGTGGAATAAACTTCCGGAGAACGTTTTTCAAATGGATTTTATCTCCAGCGATTCAAATCCAATGTGAATCGCTAGTTTCGCACAGGCACCGCTCTGAGACTGCCTTAAGGATCCTCAAATCCTCATTCTGGATAACTTCAGGTCGTCCATTTCGGGTCTGCCACTTCGGAACAGGTGCGTTCATCAACACTATTATTGCCAAATGCCTGGGTAATTTTTCTAGCTTTTTCGGCAGCGCTTTGGTTCAATTTGAATTCGTAGAAAAAAATTGGCCGAGAATCGCCTAATGATTATCATACAGTAATAAGCTGAAAAGAGTCAAAAAATTACATTTTGAATAAATTTTACAGCATCAATGTATATAATTAAAAATTCCCTATCGATTAGTCTATATCACGACGTAGTAGAATATTTATTGAGATATGGAGCTACCAAAACACATTAAAACGGAAAAAACTTTCGAAACAACCTTATAGAATATACTTGAACACTAAAATTCAAATAAAAAAATATCTTAATTGCTCACAAGATTTTTCCACATTCTTTCCCAAGTGTAAATAAGTCATTTCCAAAATACTAGTACGAATCCATCCGAGAAGTTTCAGGAAATTCCTAAGTAGCAAATTTTTTCAATATGTTGCTTTTATTTATGCCACAAATTTCTTCAATGATGGGATAATGAAATTTGTTTTGAAATCTTCTCATAAAAATGGCATTGAATGTTTTATCTTGAATTTTGCAAATCTCACTAACGTATTTGACATCATTTTGTTTTCGAACTAAACATTTTTCAAAAATGAAGTCGGCATTGAAAAACTCCGATCAATATTTTCGAGTTTGTTGTCAATCCTAAATTCTTTCTCATAGTCCAAAATCCGAACCTAAATCAACCTTCACCGAGCTGATAATAGAATGAAATATATTTTATAATGAATTCAGTATATTAGAAAATACGTTAAAAATGGTTTCGCTAAAAAAATCCTGGACAGACTATTTTTAATTATTTTTTGAAAAATGATTTTTAATAAAATTTTGCAACATTAAGATAATAAGAAAAGTTTTGTCCTTACTTGAAGTATAAAACGTATAGAATGTGCAGCCGTTGGGTTGTCTATTATTTACCTGGACAAACTACTGGTTTGTCAGGTATAAACAGGTTTATCTATGCCAGTTACTTTCACTAGATTAGATAATAAAAAAAAATTATATCACGTTGATATAGGGTTGTCTCCAGAAAATTCGGTCCTATTAGGGGTTTGCGAACTTTAAAGATTTGAATTCCAATGCGCGTGGAAATGTGTGACAGAGAGATCCGAGGTAAGTATACTGTGTAATAATAAAGGACACAACATCGTAGTCGCCTCGAATGGGACCTTGAATATTAGAAAGTGCGCATGCTGCTCGGTATGTAAACTATAGAGGGTAGAGGTACCTCTATCAACCTCCAAATAGTAAACATTGCACGTTATTTTGGAGTAGCTAATGACTTAATATTATATTGCTTTGAAAACACGTGTTATTCTGTATCGTTGTGATAAAAAATGGCTAAAAAGTGTTTTTTGTGTGGCTCGGGCGATTCTTTAAGTGATTTTCGTAAAAAAAAAACTTTAAATATCATGAAGCTGAAGTAACCAAAGCAGTACTCGATTTTGTTGGTTACCACACCACGTGTTACAAAAAAAGTAACTGTTTTAGGAAATAAATACAATAAAGAATTTGAAATTTTTTGTACAGAGTATTCAGTAAGTACGTAAAATATGATTCTTTTAATTATTATCTGATAGAATTGAAAATAGCACAATCTGAACGTTCGTTGAATTTGTTTCCATCAAACAAATGATTTCAACAACTATTTTTCTGAAGGACCTTTCACCTGTTTTTTTTTCAATTTCTATTATTTAAAAAAAATTTCACGAAGAAAATTAAACCAAAAAAATATTATTGATGTAAATAAAGCTTTTCGTAAAAATAAAATATCAAACATTAACATTGAATATAAAAAATTACTTCTAGGGGAATGTCAATACTTCTATAGCTGATGAAGGTACGGAATGCCTAGATTCTAGTGCCCATTCTAGTAAAGCAGTTACTGAGGGTAAAGAAAGTCATGCTGACGTCACATCTCACACTTCTACGGATTTGGATGAGGTAGAGAAATATTTTGGTATTTATTTAAAAAGGGGCTAACAAAAAAAATATAGATAAATAATTCAGATTTATTTAGCATGATAAAAATTAAAGAAATATTTAATAAATTCTTGATCAATTTATGGTTTACGCTCAAAGCCACATTTTTTCAGTGAATTTCTATTTATGAAATCAATTCCATTATTTTAGGGAGCGTCAACATCAACAGCATCGTCGTCCAACATAAGTATATGCTTTTTTTGCAGTTGCGTAAGAAAAACTTCCGGGAAGAAAAAAGAAAATCTTACATTCCCTCAGAGTGGCCATGTTAATCAACAAATAAAATAAATAGCGAGAAAGCTTGATGATTCAGAAATCTTGTCAAAGCTTGAAAACCAAGTTGTTGTTTATCATCAGTCTTGCTACGCATTTTATTTGACCAAAGAAAAACGGTCCACCCAAAAACATGAAGATTCAAGTAACCAGAAATATCGTAATATACACAAATTAGCTTTTGAATCGCTAAAAACTTTTATTATAGAAGAGGTGATTGAAAATAACAAAGTGATGTATTTCGCTCAATTATTTCGAAGATACCAGGCTTTGTTATTGGAGTTTGGTGATTGTGAAATAGATTTTGATTACATCAAAGATTATCGAGTTGAAATGTTGCAGAAAAAAATAGAAAAAGTTTTTGGTGATCGTGTTACTATTGAAGCATCAACATCTCTATTATGGCAAATAATACCAAATTTTTGGAAAGCAAAGAAGACCACAAATGTGAAAATGTTGCATACAATTTGAGAAGTTGCATCAAGAACATTGATTCTCATCCTCTCCCTAGACGCTTAACTGCTGATGACATCATACGAGGAGAATGCGAAATTCCTGAGGAATTATTTAATTTCGTACCAAATCTTGTTCAAGGGTCTAACGTTTGTGACGGCGATGCTCACTCAACTACAACAAAAGTAACATCAATATGCAGTGACATTATATACGCTGTTACCAAGGGAAGATGTAAGCCGGCGAAAAACGTAACTCTTGGACTGGCAATGAAGTCTTTAACCAACTCTCGGCAAGTTATAACGATGCTCAATAGACATGGTCATTCAATTGGTTACAATTTAGCCGAAGAACTAGAAACTGAAATAACTTACACGTCAATCGAAAATAACGTTATAGTACCAACAGGCATCGTAGCAACAAATGTACTCAGTACTCATGTTGCTTTCGATCATTTCGCGCGTTTCGTCGACACTACTTCCTGGAAAGATACCATGCATGATACTGTTGGTATTATATACCAATTTACTAGTGCTGACAATTTTAATAATCTTGACGCTACAACTTCATCAGAACCAGATATTAGTGTCAATGAACTAGGTCCGTTACGTAAGAGACGACGTTTTAATTAGATACCACGGGAGATCAGACCATACTATTCAAAACCAAAAACAAATTTACAGCTGCTTCCTGTAGATTAATTTACTAACATACTTGATGTATGTCAAGGCGCTACCGAAGTAGCAATGGATAAAGATTTATTATGGATAATGTCTTTATCAAAATTGTATTATGTTCCTATGTGGTTACAATTGCTTGATATCAACTGATCACAGTGAAAAGCAGAAGATCGAGTATTTGACTCCAATTAATTCTTCTCCAACGTCTTATGCAATAGTAAATGAAATACTAATCATGGCCACTGAAATTGCTGAAAATGCCAACAGGAGCAAATAATTGTCACGTATGATTTAGCTATAGCTAAAATGGCTATGCTAATCCAAGAGAAAGAAAAGCATAAATTTGATGAAGTTTTTGTAAATTTAGGAGCATTTCACATGGAAATGGCATTTTTCAAAGAAGTCGGAAAATATATAGATTGTAGTGGATTGGTAGAGATACTGGTTCAAGCAGAAGTTTTAGCCAACGGTTCGGTGAACAGCTTCTTAGATAGTAAGCATTTCAACCGTTGCAAACGTTTACATCCTCTTATTGCTGCTGCATTACAAGTTTTGCACTTTGAGCAATATCTAAGCACAACAAATATGACTCCAGAAATGTTGAAGGAACTATTACAAACACAAATGCAAAATACAACAAATGAAAATTCCCGTGACATCAACGAGGTCATCGAATTACACGATTCATCAAGTCGTATTCTGAATGGGTACAAATAATTCAGTCGCCAGACTTTGATGGGTGAAAAAGCCAAAACTGCTCAATTTTACTATCAGTATTGTGAGCTAATTAATTTATTCTTTCGGTTTTCAAAGAGCATCCGCAGCAGTAATTTGGAATTATATATGGACTCAATTTATAACATGACTGATTTATTTTTTTCGCTTAACCAGCCCAACTATGCCCGATGGGCTCTATTGTACTTAAGTAATTTAATAGACTTGTATAATACAAATCCGTCTTTGGTAGATGAATTCCTTCGAGGCGCCTTTGGAATCAAAAGAACCTCCGCTAAATTTGCTCGATCACCGGTCGACTTGACACTTGAACAGACCATCAACGCTGATGCTAGCAATCAATTAACTGATAACCTTGCCGTAGACTCAATATCTGCGCATCAAAGATGGGCGCTCAGCCACACTATGAGGACCAAAATACTAACAACAATTAAAGAAAATATTAGACTCACAAAAAAAGATGATACTTCACACTCCTTGCAGAAAAGCAAAATTAAAAAAGACAGAGAAAACCTCGATAGTATAATTAAGGCAATCAAAGAAGCGATGAATCTATTCGATGATGTCATCGATAAAAGATAGTTGTTTAACATTTCGACTGGTAAAGCTACATCGCCAGAAGTTGCTGATTTTCTCCTGAACGTCAAAACTGCCGGCAATCAACAAAAGCTTGAATTTATTTCCGATTGTTCATCAACTCCCGATAGATTCGAAAAACCAATTAAACGCAACAAAATCATAAATTTTGCTTCTCAATGCTCGACTAAAGTTCTCGTGACTAAAGACAAAAATAAGAAAGTTTTGCTAAAAATGGAATGAGACATTTTTGGGCGACCCCTGGCTATTAGTATCAAAAAGAAAATTAATCTAGAACATTGTTTGACCTTTCCACTGGCACCAATGCCACCTGCACTTTTGTCATAATCAGTGAAATGTTAAAAACTCCTAAATCAACATTTGCGAACAGTTTAAAATTTCAAATCGAAATGGTTGAGCCCACGAATATTGACGTTGAACTAATAGATGGTTTTTATTATTTGTACTCAATTGGAAACTCAATGCCACAAACATTTGAGAAAGTTGCACAGTCAATACTCATGAAAATTTGTGCATCACATGCTACAGAAATCCATTTAATATTCGACCGTTATTTGTCACCTTCAATCAAAGATTCCGAACGCCAAAGTCGAAAAGAGTTTGATATTCCATATAAAATTACAGGACCTCAACAAATCAGACCCAAAGATTTTGTGCAAAGCCTTAAAAATTATCGTTTTCAAAATGCCTTGGTACACTTTTTGGCTGATTATTGGGAAAACAAAAATTTGCTGCCAATAATCCAAAACAAAAAAATATTTTTAACTGTTGAACATCTGTGTTACTCGTACCAAGCTCAGGAAAATTGTATTAAACAATTCGGAGAAGTTGATTATACATGTTATCATGAAGAGGCGGATACGAGGATTGTTTTTCATACTCATAAAGTAACACCAGGCTCCAGAATTCTGATACTGATGTTCTCGTAATTTTACTCGGAAATATGCACAAACTGTCTGAGTTTACAATTTTTCTAGCTACTTCAGCGACTAAGAAGCAATCAAAGCACCTCGAATGCATCAACTGCATCGATTTAGCATTAAAGTTGGGACCCAAATTATGTAAAAGTCTACCTGCTTTTCATGCATTCACAGGTTGCGATTACACTGCGGTATTTTATAATAAAGGAAAAGTCAGACCATTTAAGATATTTTCTAAAAATGAGAAGTATCAAGCTATTTTTGCGTCATTAACTGATGAAGCTGATATCTTCATCAATGAAAAAATGAATGCTGTTCAAGAGTTTACAGCAAAAATGTATGGCGTGAATCACTGCCAGTCAGTTAATGATGCGAGAATTCGCATTTTTATGAAGAAGTACGGCGCAAAAGACGACAGTGAACAATTTTTAAAGAAGATTAAAAGTTTTGACTCCAACTTTATACCGCCGTGATGGATTTCCCTACTACAAAAAATTTTGAGAACAATATATGTAAATTCTATGTGGCTTAATGCAACTGATTCTACATGTACAAGAGGTTTCATCGGAGATCAAACTCCTTTGAAAATCCAGGACATCGTCGAAATGGAAGAGAAGGAGGAAGAATCTAATGAATCAGAAGAATTCGAGTACGACAATGATACTTCTGATGAATCAGATATAGAATAAAAAATATTTATTTTTCATTAATATAATTTTTGTATTTATGCTGTTCTGTAATAACATTTTTTAAACTTAATACAAGATGTCCAGTCTATCTTTTTTACTATTATTCAATTTGAATTTTCGGCTGTCCACTTTGTTTCTCTTGAATTTTTTCCAGAAAGAGTTCAAGAGCAGCAACAACTCTGCTTATAAACAATTGAATTAAGATCCTACCAATTCCATTTAAACTAAAGCCAATTTCTTGATAAAAAAAACTAAAACTATCAAATCAAATTGACGAAGTGATGAGAAGGAAGCTGACTAGCTGCAGCGGTATTTCCCCAAAGTTCTATGCTCTACCCAAGGTTCATAAACCGACACTTTCAGTAAGACCAATTGTAGCCTCGATAGGATCTCCTACCGAAAAAATTGCTGCATTTTTAACTAATACCTTGACTAGGGCATATGACTTCGCCAACGAATACTACATAAAAGTTCTTTCGAAGTAACAAATGAATTTAACAACACCACATTACCACCAAACTACATTCTAGCCAGTTTGCACGTGGTATCCCTATTCAGCAATGTATATGAGAATGCATGCATAAGAGCAATCCACAAGCAATGGAACAATATTAGTTTACATTGTAGTCTCTCGGAAGAAAATTCCATTAACCTTATACAATTTCTATTTGATAACACTTATTTTTCATTCGATAACAAAATTTATAAACAAACGTTTGGAACACCAATGGGTGCTTCAATTTCACCAATCTTAGCTGCATACGTTATGGATGACCTATTAGACACAGTATTACCTGTCTTATCTTTTAAACCTCACTTTATAAAAAAATACGTTGATGATATCATCATTTCACTGCCAATGGATTGTACTGAAGAGATTCTCGACACACTCAACAGCTATGATCCTTACATTCAATTCACTATGGAAGCAGAAGACACTGACCACTCCGTGCCATTTCTTGACACAAGGTTCATAAGAACTACCAACAACAATATTTTGATAGATTGGTACAGAAAACCTTGTAGTTCAGGAAGATATATTAACTACTGGTCATATCACAAATACTCGATGAAAGTGAATCTAGTGAAACAAATGAAAAATAGAGTGTTGAAAATCTCTGACATCCAATTTCACAAAAAAAATCTTGATATTTTACTTAAACTTTTTCTTGATAATTCATACCCTTTAAGTATGTTAAAAAATATTTTGTTTAATTCCTCATCCATATCAGACATTAATATAACTTTAACACCAAACCCCAATATAATTGGAAACAATGAAAATAATATTGCTCCAACTCCAGTTTTTTACAGCACTTTACCCTTCATTAAGGAGATCACCCCCAAACTCTCTAGAATTTTCAATGAATTGCCTAATATTAAAATAGCCACCAAAGCAGTTCTCACGATTAGAACTTTGCACACCAGAGTTAAAGACAAACCTCATATTACTTCTCGAATGAATGTAATATATAGTATTCCATGTCAATCGTGCAACAAAATCTATGTTGGTCAAACGTCGAGAACTTTAAGTTCCAGAATAACTTCTCACAAAAGCGATTGTAGACACCATCCTGAAAGATGTGCTCTAGCTGAACATGTCAATAAGTTTGACCACCATATGAATTTTGATGCCACTAAGGTCTTAGCTAGTGAAACACATGTAACAAAAAGGTCCTTTCTTGAAATGGCCTTCATTGCTGAAAATAAAAATTGCATTAACAAAAAAACAGATATTAATCATCTTTTTGTTCTTGAATTTTGTTCTTGAACAATAAACTGTTATAAATCAATCAATCACAATGAATTTAAGCAAAGCTTTTATTGAGATTTATCTTGGTTACACACATCTGATCCAATTTCGTAGTTGTTCAGAGTTGTCCTACAGGACTCAGGGGATCAAAAACTAACATATGCATGTGTGTGTACTGTATATTTTCAGTCCCTGAACCTTCGAGCACATAAGGCCCACAGTTCGCATACGAAAAGGTTTCATTTCGTTTCATTTCATTTCATATTTTATCGTTTTCAGCAATGTTTTCGAGTGATTACCAACTAACTTCGATAAAGGTAGAAGTCAAGATGAAGTATCAAGCATGTGGAATCATAACTAGTGCATATTTCTTCATAGTTATTACAGCTCAATGTACGAAGAATAATAAATCAATCATAACATATACCCCCAAGTTATTAAGGACATTTTTTGAAGTAGTAGAATCCAAAAAAACTTTTTTTAGGATTCTTATCTGTTTGTGTATTAGTGTGCACCAATTTCAAAAACGGTTTAATCGATTTTGGTGTGATTTTCATTGATAAATTATAAATTCCACTCGATATTCAATGTTTAGTTCATTACAATCGGTTAGTTAATGTTGTATTTATGTCAATTTAAAGAAATACTTGAAACATGTGTTGGAAAAAAATTCGTAACAATACTGTTCAGTCGACTTGGCTGAAACTTTGGATGACTATATTAATAGGTCATAAATCGATTTTTTTATAAATCAGTATTAGATAAATACATGGAAACTTTTTGCTGATAATCTGGGAAAACTCAAAAGTTGAAGTCGACGCAAGAGAGATTTAGGGAAATAGCTAGGAGATCGTCTAATAATCATGTCAGACTCGAAAGGGGGATGAAGGGATCGAAAAAGACGAAATATCACAAGCGGGAGAGCAGGAGGTAATCACTTGATTTTTTTTTGTTTTTTCAATATCACTTTTTAAATAACAGGTATATTTCAATATTATGACCTGTCTACTTGTGTACCAGTACAATTATATATTTTTCACATTACACCATTCCTTTAATTTTCCATTCCATTCAGAAACATATTTTAACCTCCAATGTATGTTTGGAAATTTTTATCAGACTGCCCAATTTCACATAATTGAATAAGAGTTTATTTGTATTTGAAAATAATATTTTGAAAATTTCGCCTTGTTACAAAAAGAGTACATGTGATTTTGGGTCGGAGGTGAAAGGTAGTCTGAAACCTCAAAAGATCGTGTTCTGAGCGTACTGTCAATATTAGTTGTTTATTCCCTTGATTACTCTCAGGATATAATATACATATGTGTGATTCTCTATGGATAACTTCTTTCATGAAAATAATGAGATCAGTACAATCAAATTTCAAATCTACTGATAAAATAATTGGTCATAGACGTCACCAATAAGCCAGCAATTCACACTACAGATCTCATGTGTAGAAATATGTGTAGAAAGTATTCAATAATATGCGTATGTGCTCTAAAGAAATCCAGATATAATCCAATCATCCAAGATTTGGGAGAAAAAGATAAGGAGATTTCTAATCGGATTTATATGTTTTTTGGGATATGTAATTAAAATTTTAACTTTGTACCCTCGCCAGACATCGGTTTAACATCAAATATCGCAAAACATGTATAATATGCAAGGAATTTGAGAACGCCGATTTGTAAGTGGAAAAATTATTGTGAACTGAAATGAAAATTAATTTTTAATAGGATTACCGATAAGTAAAATGCAAACAACAAAAATGAAGAGTGCAATAGAAAAAAGAAAAAAAAAAAAGAAAAAGGAAAAGATTCCAAACCAAGTTACTTTACGACGATGTTTCTGTTGTTAGCATCTACAATCATATTTGAGTGAATAATGGCCTATTATGATCATTCGAGACTATCCATTAGATACTTGAGAGCTTTTACTGCTCCCGACTCTCTTCTCCTTCTTACCGTTTTCCGGTTCAGCGTAACACAGACAGCTTTCCCGCTTGGTTAGTTTCCATATGTTGTGTATCCACACACTAGCGTGGCTAAATGCGACGTTATTTCACAAGTACGCAGCTTCTTTGAACTTTTTCCTGAACCACTGTTTTTCCCCGTGAATGATTACAGCTTCGGACCACTCGATGTTATGTTGCTCATGTGTCATCCATAGATTTGAAACCTGTTAACACATTTTTCAGAAAATGAAACTTCGAACATTCATTCAATTTATTTCAAACCGTACGATACATTAATGATCTCTGCATCGTTCTAATGATTGTTGAGTACGTGAAACTACCGGTTTCTATGATCAAAACTCTACAGAACTCTATTGCATATTTCTTGAAACTCGGAAACGGTGAATCAGTTTTGATGACGTCTTCCACCAGATGAGTGCAACCTAGTTTGCTACCCATTTTGCTCAAAATACAGGTTTACCACTAGCTGTCCGTCGCCCAATTTCTTTCTGTTGACCATTCTCGTAGACAAATGGTCTAAATTCCTGACGAAACTGACTTACAAAATCATTCCAAGAAGTGAACTGACCTATTTCGTATCACCTCGTGAAATTCTCATTTTTTCAATTCTCTCTAGGAAATCATTGACACTTGTCCTTCCATCGAATTCCATATTTCATCAACTAACGTCTACGAATCTTGATTCATATCAGTAAGGACCAGTGTTTCAGTATGTAGATCCAAGTGGCCTCAATTATTTAAAGCGACCGGTATTATGCGCCTAAATGCAGTGGAAGTTGCTTGGTTTCCATGAATTACTCGCTTGATGAGATACTAAGGTTTCTCATCCTCGATGTCCCTTCATCGAAATCTCATCTGATTGTACTGTAACAAATCAGGAATTATTATCATCCGATGTAGATACTTTATCCAAGCTTCTCTGAGAAATAGATTGACTTCTAAAGTACTCATCATCGAATCCCAGAATAGGCTATTTCACTGACCTATTTCTTTCCATTTTCCTCTGTATACTTCTTATTTAAAAATCCAGAAATATGTAGTGAACTATAACGTCTAGTCATTTCTACTAGATAAGGAAATTTAATACTATCAATTCACCAAGTTTGAGGATCCTGTATCTGCGTGGAGAAGTGAATTTTTGGTTGATCCAATTCGATGAGATTAGACACAGGGACATTATCAGCTGCCGGCATCATCGGACGGCATATATCAATCGTATTCGCGGTATCCAATATGGTATTATGAACCTGAGAAGAAACACTTATGTCACTATTATGTACCAGCCGCGAAAAATTAAAATCGATGCCTTGATTTACCAGTCTCAAATTACCTAACATATTGGAACATTGAAAAACTGATCGCAAAACGCAATATTTCCTTTCCAGATGGTGTCATATTCGTACTTCCTCAGCGTTGAGATGAATTTATGAGCCTTGAGTTGATTCTTACGAATTCTTTTTCCAGTTTCAAAATATCGAAGGTCAAAACATCTAGATGAAGTTCAATAAAATTTTGTTCAGAAAGGAAGATGTGAGGATGGTCCTACCTCAAAACGCAGCGCTTCCCTGAAAACTGCCCTTTTTTGCACAACGGTGTTTTCCATTGGTAAATCACGGGTGTACAATTCGTAAGCTAATTCGTTACAAAGTAACCATTCGAAACTATATAATTTAATGAAAAAAAACGTTTTCCAGTAGATTTCATTCACGAACTCACTACTCTACACAAAAAATATAACTGACACCTCTGAAATATTAAGAACTTCTCTTGTAATGAAAAAAAGGATTAAATAACTTTGCTGAACCACACTAATACTTTAGTGTGAACCAGCCATTAGCGCTGTCGTAAAAATATGCCATATTATTCAATGGCATATGCAGTTGACAACTTATGATGTCAATTCGACAATAACCCTACTTACGGTCCAACATCATCGATTAATATCAATGAAATGGCCTATGTCACTGCAAAATTAAGAAATAACTTAACCAACCTTGATTCGGGGGACAACATTACTTGGTACACTACTGTAACTATATCACAACGTTCAAAAATACAACCTAAAAATTGATATGCAGAACAAGAACAAAATACGAGAGATCAGCTATATCACACAATGAGCCTTTTTCCTGAAGTACGAAAAATCACTCACTAGCAGCGCTAGTAGTTCGGTAGGGACAAACACTGCCTAATCCTCATATAA
>WOGL01000846.1:0-12950 GCA_015342145.1 Leptinotarsa rubiginosa
GATGTATCATAAGTAGGGGTTTGCAATTTAAACTTTTTGTGTTATGGTGGGTGGGGCACAGGGGGTTGATGGGGGTGAGTTCTCTTTCATGTCACTTTAGTTCCCCCTTACTATCCTCGAGAAACGGTTTCAAGCATTTTTCGATATCAGCTTTCGTTCGTGAGATATAGCCTATTGTAAGGTTTAAAATTGATACACTGTATGTGAGGCTAGAACGGCATCAACTCTGAATTCTAGCAGTGTTCTGAAATTTCCTTCGCCGAAACAGCTCCCAGTTGTCTCAATAATACCATCGTCTCTGTGTCCCCTCAAGGGTGTGTTTTGGGCACAAAATGACAGTTTCAATAATTCGAATAAGCTTCCTACGGTTCCCTTCAATTTTCTTTTTTTCTGCTGCATTTATGTTGGCTACTACACCGTTTACTTTAACCTCATGAGTTATACAAAAGTTGTGATAAAGAACTATATTTTTTAATGATACTCCGCATTGGAATGGTTTTTTAAAATTTATGCAGCTTTCTTATAAGTTACCATTGGATTGACTACTAATTTTCCTAGTTTCACATCGTTAGTTCCGCCTTCACAACTACCAAACATTACACAAAATTTGCAGAGACCCCTTGTAATTACGAAATGATTTTAAGCCATGCAGCATTTATTTATTTATTCTCTTCCAATGAAGTACCTTTAATACATTGTGCATTTAATATAGATCAACATGACCCTTTACAGCATTTAATTTAAATGAATATTTTCGAAGATACTACAGGAACGTAGCGGTTGCGGCGGTACCGACCGGGGGACAGGCGGCGCGTGCCTATAAATAGCGCGTCGAAGACCGCGCTATAGCGATCGCACGCGTTAATATGTATATTTATTTAGTATTAGCATTGCACCTGTGCGGGCCGGGGCGGCTGCATCTTGGTATACACCAAACTCCCATTTCAGCTGTAGCATTGGTTAAGAGCTTTTGCGGTTGTCAAGCAATGAAGGAAAACTCCAGTTGGTTAAATGCTCATCGATAATGGTATTACAGTTATAATGTAAAGAATAAGGTTTTTTATTGAAATCATTTTACAGTATAGGTTGAAATATTTCGTTTCAGATGAATGTTTTATGTAGAATAAATGTTCCTAAAAACGCCAAAGAGATAGGCTAGTGGATGCACAATCTATAATGTAATTGTAATGTAATCAAATTCGTCAAGTGGGTGAAAAAATGTATTGTTCTCTATTGAGTTCATTATAACGAATTCATTTCAATTTATATTTTCTATTTTCATTTGTATTCCAAATATTTTGTATGATTTAATGATTTTGTTTTGAAAAATTTTAATTTTGGATAAGCCTCGCCATCTTTCGGTCAATAGCCATACTCAACTTGCAGAAAATGGATGTTAAATTACAGTATACTTTTAACATACGATGGTTAAAAACTTCAGCTTCTGCTCAAAAGATGATACTGCGAGTCAAAAACGTTCCAATTATACGAAAAATGAATTTCTGTGATAGAGTTATGTCTTCCAGTAATTAAATATCGATTCCGGCAGTTGTATCGCCAACAACATATGCAGGAATAACTTTAATGAAGAATCCTGCACTGACACCTGTTGGATATAATCCAACGCCCTTCGTGGTATTAGCCAGGGGAGTAGTTGTTTTCTGATAGGTGTCAGTCCATTTAACTAACAGTGTTGGTAAGTTGAGACTGGTCTAAACAAATTGTTCTTTTCGATAATTTTATTTACAGCCAGTCTCCAAGTATGTCCATTCATTTATGTGAAGATTTTTTTTATGAAATATATGACTATGGCTTCAGAATTATCCACAACAAATGGTTCTCGGAGAATTTTTTTATGTCAATTTAAGATTTCCTTCGGTAAAATATGGCGCCTGTAGATTTTTATTTGGTGGAATCCATAAAGAGGATTTATTTCTTCTCTCTTTATCAGTTGAAAAGTGAAAAATAGATTTGTTTGAGAATATATACCTACAGAAGATTTCGAGAATCGCAATCTAGAAATGTAATCGATTTCATACTGCTTTATTTTCAATTCTCTTTATTTGTGAGGAAAAAATTATTTTTAAAACAAATTTTTAACTTTTTTTATCATAAACTACACCTTACGATTTGATCTCCACAAACTTTATTTGAAAAATATATCACGACATATTTCGCTAACACAGTAGCTTATTCAAGTCACTGTTGAACAAGCTACGGTGTTAGCGAAACATGTCGTGATATATTTTTCAAATAAAGTTTGTGGATATTACTGGAGTTTTTTCCAACACCAAATCGTTATTTTTAACACCTCGACACGTGTTTTGATCACCAAGTGATCATCTTCAAGAAGAAGACAGGTGTCAGTGCAGGATTCTTTACTAAAGTTATTCCTGCATATGCTCTTGGCGATACAACTGCCAGAATCGATATTCAATTATTGGAAGACATCTTTCTATCACAGAAATTAATTTTCCTTATAATTGGAACGCTTTTGACTCGCAGTATCATCTTTTGGGCAGAAGCTGAAGTTTTTGACCACCGTATGAAAAAAGTATACTGTAATTTAACATCCATTTTCTGCAAGTTGAGTATGACTATTGACCGAGAGATGGCGGGGCTTGTCAAAAATTTAAATTTTTCAAAACAAAATGAATCCTTAGACAATGACAAAATATTTGGAATAGAAGTGAAAATAAAAAATATAAATTGAAATGAATTTGTAATGATAAAATTAATAGAGAACAATATATTTCTCCACCCACTTATTGAAATATCTCGAGAACCGCCAATGTTACAAAAAACCAATTTGAGTTCTGAATTCTGTTTCATGAAAAATCTCCCATGTGTTTTTGCTGACAGCGTCATCCTGTGGTCAGAAGCTGAACTTTGTAACTATGCAAATAGGATGAAACCTGTACCAGCGATGTGAAAATAAAGTTGTTAATATTTTTAGTAGGGACATTATTCGTGAAATGGCAGAAAAATCTTTTTCTTTGGACTTTCATAATCTATAAATTACGGAATTGAAGTAGAAATTTCGAACGTAAAGTTGTAATTTCGAAATTACGAGATTAAAGTTGAGATTATCAAGGAACAAATTATAAAAATATATGCCCCTTTTGAGCTTCCGTACTTATATTTAGATTTTCATCATTTGTTAGATATAAGAAAGAAGGTAAAAAAGTATTGAAAATCCATGAGGAAATTTTGTCAGTTGAATTTTACTACATTTTTCAGCTGGCATAAGTATCAAATGGGCACGAGAACTTTGACAAATTAAGAGCAGAAAACAAGCACATATAGAGTACGGCATTGTTTCGAGCAAGTCAGACTGTACCCGCGACGAGATTGCTATCATGTTACACTGGTAAAATTCGCCTGACTAAGAAAGCAACGACCGAGCATCAAATAAGAAGAAGAACTTAACCTATTTTGTAGAAGGAAATTAAAAAAGTATCAGCAAGAGCCAAGATTTCCATAAAAAATTAAAAGTATTACATTGTGACCTCATGAACTTTTATATTTTCAAAACCTCAACTGGGTTATGAAGTGAAGTTAGTGAAAGTGCAACAAGTTTACTTTATTTAAAGTAGGTACTTACATGCTGATAAAATCCTTTGTGTACTTTGTCTCAAACAAAAAGTGCAATACAAAAGAAACTGTTGATTTCAGAATGTTTTCAAACGGCCTAACCTGTAACCTGCCCTTTAGTTGTATGAGTGGCACCAGAGATTCAGGTTCAGAAGAACTCCTTCCAAATAAAACATCTAGAGAACCTGTTTTACTAAACGTGTATGATATGTACAAGATCAACGAATACACAAGCAATATAGGACTTGGAGTTTTTCATTCAGGTAGACAACGGATCTTAGGTTTGTAAAATATTTACTGAATTTTTTTTATTCAGGTGTAGAAATATATGGAAAAGAATATGCATATGGGGGACATCATTGCGCTTTCACGGGAATTTTTGAAAATAACCCTAGGGACGAGAAAGATTTAGGAGAGCAATTCAGATTTAGGTACATTAAATATATCTATTGAAAAAAGTTCCTGCTTCTGATTTTCTCATTAATATTTCAGGCAAACAATACAAATAGGTTATACAGATTTTACTGAAGACGATGTCAAAAGATTAGTAAACGAACTAGGTAAGGAATTCCGTGGAGACAGATATCACCTTATGAACAACAACTGTAACCACTTTTCTGGAGCGTTCACAAAGGTAAACATAAGTTCTTCTATTGAAAACACTTTTCCCACACCGGAACAAAAATACTGTTTCTTGACACGCAATTCGTTAACCAACTTAGCATCATCAGGAGATGACTAGGGCTGAAATTCTACAGCTGTGTTATGTTTTCATATGCATCTAAGTAAACCATTACCTTACAATGAAGGTAGTTAAATCAAGTCCTAGTATTTTGTTATTGTTCGTAATGTTAACAGTTACAATGAGGAATGAGATATAGGAACAGCTACAAAGGTCAAATTCCTAACAGACCTGTGTTACACTCATGTATTTATAGTCAGGTAACAGTAAAGATTAGATGTCAATAACAAAATACCCGGATTTAATTTATATAAAGTAAATATTTGTCTAGCTGTTTAGTCTTCGTTAAAAAGCATGAATTTGATTAATTGAAAATCTTGCCCATATCCAAACGAAGTGGAAACTAGATTAAGCTGAAACAACACTGTAGTAGTTCATTTGAAAATTCTCCCATTCAAAACTGTTGAACCGCCTTCTTCTATCATTGAAAACTTCATTACTTTCAATATTTTCAAACTCAAGGTCAAACTTTATTTACTTGAAAGGTGTTATATTTTGACAATTTTAATATCATTCGACATAAAGGAATAAAGTTACTATTTTATTATTATTAATTAATTTTTTTTATCGTGTATTATTAACATATTACTTACTGTATAATTCATTTTTTAATTAATTTCCGTTTTGGGTCACACTAATTTGTTATCTTAACAAATTATTATTCTTATGTTTTCGAATTGCATACTCGTCTTTTCTTCACAATTTTTGATATTGATTCACTTTTTTAACTAGCTTATTCGAATATTTCAGCCTTTTTTTTTCATTCTCATAGATTTCAAATATGTTAACAATGGAAATCCAAATCTCTGATATTCACTATAAAGTATACTTAGAGGCTAGAGAGATGAAAGTGTTACAGTTCTGGTGTGTGGAAGCAATGTATTTATGGATGACTTTCGATATAATTGAAATATTTTTCCATAAAACTGTAGATATGCAAAGATCATGATTTGATATTCAATAAAAATAGCTATCTGCGCTACATTCAAATATTGGGACAGAAAACAACCATATCGTAAAAGTGAAAGGGGTATATTTTTAGGAGAGATTAGTTTTTGGGAAAGAAAGGTTTCGGCTTTCTACTTCTTCCTTTATACAAAAAAATGTGGGAATATTTCAAATAAAGAAGGAAAGCAAGAAATGGATTGCTTTTTTTCTTCTGTTGGAAGGTTCCCACTTTTTTTGTATAAAGATGGAGAAGTAGAAAGCCACAACCTTTCTTTCTCAAAAACCATATAGTAATTCAGCAGAACTTTTTTTCTTATTTAATAAAGTGAAGAATTTGTAGTTGAATGCCTAGATAGGTTACTTTCAATCTCTGACGGAGAAATAGTTATTTTTGTTCCATATTTAAATATCGCATCCTTGTAGGACTATCAAGAGTATTATTATTTGGATAGGCACATTTTTCTCAAATTTCATTTTCACTTATCAGTGTATGCACAATTTTTTTTAATTAGGCTCGGGGGAAATTTCAAAACATTCTTGACTGAATTTTAATGAAATATCTATTCATACTTGATGTTTGAAGAACCGTATCTTCAAATTATACTCAAATGACACATTTTTAGTTTATAAAAATAAGAATATTCACCTGATCTTGTAGATTACATGAGGTTCTTCATGTAAAGTACAACTTATTTCATATCAACAAATTAAAAAGTAAATAACATTGCATTTCTCTTTAGATTTTATGTGGACAAGAGATACCTTCATGGGTGAACCGACTGGCACACTTCAGCAGCTGGGTTCCATTTTTAGAACGTTGTCTGCCTAAAGAGTGGCTTCAGCCGATAGATTTGCAACACTCTCTTACCTGCAGGCAAGATTCAACTTGTTCGGGAGCGTCAACACCACCTTACTAAAATTGCCAATATTTCTACTGAATATATCGAGTGAAAGAATTTTAGTTCATTACTACTATCAATAATAATTATTGATTATGCAATTTTATTCAATATTATGTTTACTATCAAGTTTCGGGAACTATTTTCATAATTCATCAATATAATTTAACTTAAATGTATTTTTCAGCGATAAATTGGGAAAAAAAAATTTGTGGAAGGACATTTTGATTGGGTAACTTATTCAACAAATAATTTTTTGGTCGTAGGGTAGTATCTACTTAATTTTGGTTGTGATACAAGAAGAATGAAAAGCTGATTTAGTTTAAATATAATGTTGATAATTTTGACATAAATGGTTGTGTTCCCCATTACCCTTTGCAAATGTTTCAAGAATTATCAGATTCAATATGAAGCATAATCTATTTTGACTTTTGTCTAACGAATTTTCATTAATCATTATGTTATAATTTGTCATTTCAAGTGAAAAACAATGAATGTATGATAATATCAACAGTAAATTATACCTTTGCTAACAGTTGAATTTCAAAATTATTGACTTAGAGTTTTTGATATCTCATATTGGGTTCGGACTAAATTTACGTTAAAGGTATCAATTTTAGTACTTTTTCAATAGAAAGGCAATACTGTTGCATCAATCATCACTGAGGGGGCGCTACCAATTTATTTTTTTAATAGAAAAGGCAGTCTTATGATAATTTGTTTGAAAGGTATTTTAATTTGCTAGGCAACACAGGATGTTGTTTTACAAATGATTAAAGAGTCTTCCTTATTGAAGGTGTCTAAAAAAGAATATATATGAAATATATTTCATACCTGTCGTGTAAGATTCAAATTTAACAAAGAATATAATCAGTAACAAAAAGATAATTTTAATTCAATGCAGCAAAGAACAATAATACATGAAGTATTTTAATATAAAAAAATACAACATATGGAACAACAATATTTCTGAAAATATGTTGGACCAATATTAGAGATACATCTTCATATCATTACTGCAATTTTACTTTTTCCATCAATTTGAAGACCACATGAAAATCATTTCATTACTAACAATTCAGCATGACACTTGTCATGAAATTGAAATATGCCAGATTGATTGCAATGAAATTTTTATTGGAAGAACTGGAACCTCTGGCATAGAATAAATCCAAAATAAGCACCATTGTTGGACTTATAATAGAACTTCATAACATATTGTTAAGTATGCCATTTCTCTTGAATTGAAATATCGATAGTACAAAACATTTCTTAATTTTGATCACCTCTTGGAAAGATTGCTCTGTTCCTAAAAAGCCAAGTAAGTCAGTTGCTCTATAATCTAAACAATCATTATTCATGAAACAACAATTCGATTAAATAAACTGCAATTCATTTTTCTTTTATTTATCAAAAGAAGTTCAGAAATTTATTTTAATAACCATTTTTTATTAAGCACAGTATCATGACATTTTTTTTAGGTTGTTTCACACAGTGGAATTACTTCATGGTATATTTTTTTCACAGTAGATCTACCCTTAATAATGACTTCCTTTCTTCAGACTTCCTTTGTTAATGTCTACTGTCTTTAAAAAAACATATTCAATACAGTTAAAAATTATAATAAACCCTGATCTGTTAAGACAAGGTATTTTTTGAAACAGGTTCAGAAAAAAGTTCGAGAATAATATTACTGATGGACTTTTATAATTTAGGGAAATTCTACAGTAACATTTTCTTTCTTGTATCATAATTATTTTGTTCTTAGGTACTAGCGCTTTTCTATAATAGTTTTGAATTTGTGTTCAGTTTATTTATTAAAAGCTCTCTGTAATTATTTTTTGTTTATCCATAATTTTCTTTAAATATTTTAATTTTTAAATTTATAAGTAGGATGACGTGTTCCTCATATTCAATTTTACATTATATTTTCATAATGTTTCTCCAAAATGATACTTTCATTTTACAAAAAATTTTATAATAACTATCCAAGCGTTTATTTTATTCTACACTTGTCTCAGGAACATTTTATTGAGTTTTAAATATATTGACTTTTTTCGTGCCTCATTTTAGTAAACATGAAAAAATGTGAAGGTACTATGATTTAATATGTAATTCTAATGGTGGAAACATAAATTGCGAAAACTGAGAAATGGAACTTTCATTTCTTTTACCACTTGTATTTGAAACTAACGTTACCGCAGTTCCGTTCTATAAGGATATTTTTAAACGAATTGTATTCGTTTGAAAATGTCCTTATACGACGAAACTGCAGTAACATTAGTTACAAATACAAGTGGTAAAAAAAAACAGAAATTTTCATTTCTCATTTTTCATGATGATCTCCTACCACATAGTAACAGCTATATCCATCAATTTAATATAAATTGCATTCATCAGGAATTTCCCTTTTATATAGGTGATTATAAACATAAACAATAGTATTATCGAAATATTCCTAGCATTTGCAATAATTCAAGATATATTTTTTACTCATTAACAGAAATGAAGTCAAGCTAATAATTATTCAAAACCAAAAAATAAAGGGATGCACAACTTTGTCAGAAAATAAGGGGATGTGTTTCCGAAAATTATTATACAAAATCTGGGGCATAGATATTATTCATAGTTAGTAGGAATGCAAAATATTTCGTATGTGTTTTTGAACAAAGTTCTCTATGCAATATTATGAAATGTACTTGAAAACGGTAGCCCCAATAATAACTTATGATATATGTTTATTATTAGGAAGTCTGCTATTTTCTCACACTTTTGTATATATTCTACTTCTTTGCCTCTTTATTTTTGAAGTTTTTATTATTCTCTTGTATTATGAAAATACAGCTTTTTTTTTATAAACACCTTATTACTGTCACTTATCAGGAAGATCTTTCAAGGTTTTCGACTCCCTCATTTCCATATAAATGATACTTTTTAGACCTTCATTCAGTTGATTCTCTGAAATTATCTTATTTAAAAAAAAAAATTAACCAGATAAGTTTCTCTATTACAAAGAAAATATTTTTCCATATGCCCTGCACTTGTTTAATTCGTAATTTAAAAACGGTTGTTTTTGATTGATTCCTGTTGTATTTGACTCTTATGAATGTTCCTGAAAATTGAGTATTTCATTCTGAAGGCCTATGAAAACATTCTAAATTTCCCAAAGAAAAAAAGACTGTCTAAAGATTATGATTTTTGTGAAGTACAAATTCGTTTAAGCGAAATACTGTAAAAGTGTTAATAAATAAAATATATTGTTAACTGTATATGTAGATACTTCTTCTGCTGGAAGCGATATTTCTGCGAAATAAATCAATCTGTCGAAGAAGCTCTGTACACCAGTTGAATATTTTTGTGTTGAAGAATTTGTATTGTGTGTGATTGTGTTTGTCTAAATTATTTTTTGTAAATCAATAAACTTTAGGTCGTTTATTTTATACTTTGCAACCATTAATGTTCATTTTCCTAGATTTCCACTTTCAGCATCAGAAATGAAAGCATTTCTGAAGAAGCTAAACCATGCATGTTGGCAAAAATTCGGACAAAAATGTCATATCACGACCTTCAAGCCCAACAAACTACTTGTATAGTACATACTTTTTTGTCAGGGTTGTGTTGTGCACTTTTTCAAAATTTCCTAAAGAAATATAACGTAAATATTTGAAAAAAAATTGCAAATGATAAAACACTTTGGTTCACTGCCCATTATCTTTTTCTAATCAAATTAAATTTTTCAAATTTTGGAAATGATCACCAAAAAAAACTCGCCTTTCACAAAAAAAGGACTCGTGAATCCTACTATTTTGGAGTAAGGAATCACATTCAAAATATTGAAGATTAAAAATCCCTTTGATGCTGTGATATTTGTAAATCAAACGAAATGTGCAAAGTTGTTTTTGTTCACTGGATTTATATTGAAGATTATTGTTGAAATAAAGACACCAATAATTTACAATCGACATAATTACAAAATTATATTTTATTGAAACTAAAGTGTATATATATATATAATCTAAAAAACTATAAATTTCTAAAGCTAGAAAAAATTGATAGAACCCATTAAAGCCATACAAGAAAGTATATCTTATATATTAATATAGATAAAATGTCCATCTGTGCATAATTTTTCAAATAATTCGTTTATTAACATTTTACAAAAACATCAAGAATTCAATTTTTTCTAGCAGTATTCTTAAACAAAATACAAAGTGTACTGAAATAAAGTCAGTTAATCTTTCTTAACAATAAAGACGAAATTTCATGTTTTTTTTACAAAAGGAAACATTGCTGAATTGATTAAAATATTTGTTAAACATTTTATACACAAAATAGTGTAAATTTACCGAACCAGTTACACTATTTCATATTTATCAGGATACAACACAGTTTCTACCGAATATTTAACAGGAGAATCGTCATCTATGAGAGTAACTTCGGTAACCTGGAATGAAACAATATCACAGTTAGAGCCATCACAAACATAGCAACTAGGTTATTTCTCCTCACCTTGATACTTGCGTATGAAGATTTAGACGTGAAAGCAACAGAAAGCGGAAAGAAATCATTAGGAATAGCTTTCGGAGCGTTGAACTCTAAAGATCCGCTTTTGTTGCTAAAGTCGACAACAGGCAAATTCCAAACAAGTTGGTTTCTCCTGGATTCGTGCGAGTATGTGCCGTCACATTCTCCGACTACGGGGGAACAACCGATTCTGAAAAGACAGTAAGATTACGAGTTGGTGCAAAAACAAAACCTTCAAAATTCTTACGGCAACGGAATGGTAATATTGACGTCGATAAGTTCTAAATTACTGTGGGCAAGTTCGTATTCTATATTAACATCACAACTTCCATCTCCGGCTTCCGAGGGCCAACAATTTATGAGAAGTGGTACCAGGGTCTCTTCTGTACTTTGCAATCTCCATTTGAGTACACCAACGTCTGTATGAAGGGGAAATGGTTTTGAAGGTTGCTTCAAACCTATCTGGAAATGTATTAAAGTAATTCAATAAAATATACAAACAGTCTTTCTATAGGTGATACAGATATTTGATGGAATTGTGAGTCAATACTTGACTCACAAAGTAACACTTTATGAGATTTTCACGGAATCATGTGACATGTGACCTTCCACCTACGTAATGACTAACAATTTTACCAGAGTTTAAGTAAACCACTAGTTGAAATTTTAAGCATCATAAAAAAGGTTATCAACTCATTAAATGGACATGCAATAAACTAATTACCAATTTCCACTCGAGAAAATAGATTCCGAAGAGGGGAAGAATTCAATTCTGTTTGGTAATTTAATAAATTTTTGGAATTCCTAAATCTATCAATTTCTAAGCATTCCAAAACATTGAGTTTCGAACCCTTCTCTACAAAATGTAATATTTCATCAGGTTGAACTACTGCCCCTCTGTCAAGAGATGGTTTGCAAATGTGGTAATACATTGCACGGGATAATACAAGCATCAACTATAATAAATATTCATATACAATTTAAAAATTGAAGACAAAAAATGTAAAAGTAAGACTCAAAGTTAACTCAAGCACGTGAAAATGAGTAAAAGCACTAAGATATACAGAATTATTGATTATACAAAAGAAAATACAGAGATAAATGGCGAGAATAATATAAAGAATACATATAAGTAATAAGTGAGTACATTAAGAATTTATTATTTAATTTTCAAGTCCCTCTCAGAAGACATTTGAATTTTGACATACTGTGATCTCTAGATGTAGGTTTTTTCATTGAGCATTCTAAGAGAACAATCAATAGGAGAGTGCATTCAATAGTTTGTATGAAGTTCCGAGTTCTAACAGGGGATCTAAAATTGACCCTTGGGGAACACTTTTCTGACGATCCCATTCAAATGTATTTTTGTGTCATTTTCTATTTGATAAGTTCAATGAATCAAACATATTTCTCATATCCTTTTCCGAAGCCATTTTACCACTAAGTAATATCTTTTTACAATTCAGCATTCTCTCTTTTTCTCAACAAGTCTAGGTTAAGACTGTTGAAAATAATTGTATAATCGTGATAGTGAATGTGCATATTCATTTTACCAGCACAGAATTTCAGGAATTTATGTTGGACTCTTTTCAATGACAGTGATGATGACTAAATAATCGAGCCATTTTCTAAGCGAGAGACTATCAAGGTAAGATACACAATTCTTACTGAATTGATTGATTGATGATAGTTTGCAGTTTCGTAATATCAAACCCTGTAGCTAGGGGGTATGAGGTTAGAAATTTTTTATTCACTTGATAAAAATTGATAAAACTACATTTGCTGACATTCATTTGTATTTTTTTTTTCAATACATCACCTATAAAAGCTATTCAAATCATGGTTTTCACATTCAAGAATCTACCCATATAATCTCTTATTTTTTGAGAAAAGTTTTCTCCGTTTGGCCAATATAAAGTTTTGGGCAAGAACCACAAGTCAGATATAAATACAGATTTGAGAAAAGGTATTAAATAGCTTCAATTGAAAACACTTTCCCAACACCAGAACAAAAATTAAGGTCTCTCGACGCACGTTTCGCTAACCAAGTCAGCATTCTCAGGAGGTCATTATGACAAAATTTTACTACTATGTTAGTAACGATGAGGTTGGAACCTTTGGTGTGAAAGTTGAATAACTTTTTTAGAGATCAATTGCCCTAACACCAAACTGATATTTTTGCACCAGGCTACTCATGCATGTGAGAGTCTAGAAATAGCAAAATGTAAAAACAGCATGAATGG
>WOGL01000847.1:0-12954 GCA_015342145.1 Leptinotarsa rubiginosa
AAGTGTGAGTGTTAGTATGAGTGTGAGTGAGTATTGGTGTAGGTGTGAATGTAAGTGTAAGTATGAGTGTGAATGTGAGTGTGAGTCAGTGTGAGTGTAAGTGTAGGTAAGAGTGTGAGTGTAAGTGTAGGTGAAAGTGTATGTGTGGTTGTACATGTAAGTGTGAGTGTAAGTATGAGTGTGAGAGTAAGTATGAGTATGAGTGCTAGTAAGTGTTAGTGTAGGTATAGGTGAAGGTGTATGTGTGAGTGTAGGTGTAAGTATGTGTAAGTGGCGTAAGTAAGAGTGAGAGTGAGTGTGAGTTCAGGTGTAGGTGTAAGTGTGAGTGTAGGTGTGAGTAAAAGTGTAGGTGTAAGGGTGAGTGTAAGTGTGAGTGTAAGTTTACGTGTAAGAATGAGTATGAGTACAAGTTTGAATGTAAGTGTAAGTGCAAGTTCAAGTGCGTGTAAGTGAGTGTGGGTGTGAGTGTAAGTGTAAATGTGAGTGTGAGTGTCACTGTGAGTGTTAGTGTAGGTGTAGGTGGTGTAAGTATGAGTGTGAGTGTGAGTTCAGATGTAGGTGTAAATGTAGGTGTAAGTGGTGTAAGTATGAGTGTGAGTGTGAGTTCAGATGTAGGTGTAAATGTAGGTGTAAGTGTGACTGTAAGTGTGAGTGTAAGTATAGGTGTAAGTGTGAGTGTAAGTATGAGTATGTGTGCAAGTTTTAGTGTAAGTGCAAGTTCAAGTGCTAGTTAGTGTGGGTGAGTGTAAGTGTAGGTGTAAGTGTGAGTGTAGGTGTAGGTGTAAATGGTGTAAGTATGTAGGTGTAGGTGTAAGAGTGGGTGTAAGTGTGAGTATAAGTGTAGATGTAACCATGAGTGTGAGTGTAAGTGTGAGTGTAGGTGTAGTTGCAGGTGTGAGTGAAAGTGTAAGTGTAAGTAGGAGTGTGTGTGCAAGTTTAAGTGATAGTGTATGTGTAAGTAAGAGTGTGTGTGTGAGTGTAGGTGTAAGTGTAGATTTAAGTGTGTGGGTATACGTTTGAGTGTAAGTGTGAGTGTGAGAGTAAGTGTAAGTATGAGTGCAAGTTTGAGTGTAAGTGCAAGTTCAAGTGCTAGTAAGTGTGAGTGTAGGTGTAGGTGTGAGAGTGAGTGTAAGTGTGAGTGTGATTGTAGGTGAAGGTGTAGGTGTAAGTTGTGTAATTATGTGTAAGTGGCGTAAGTATGAGTGTGATAGAGAGTGTGAGTTCAGGTGTAAGTGTGAGGTGAGTGCAAGTGTAAGTGAGAGTGCAGTGTAAGTGAAAGTATTAGTGTGAGTGTAGGTGTAAGTATGAGTGTGAATGTGAGTGTGGGTGTGAGTGTGAGTATAGGTGTGGGTGTAGGTATAAGTCTAAGTGTAGGTGTGAGTGTAAGTGTAGGTATAAGTGTGAGAGTGTGTGTGAGTGTTAGTGTAAATGTGAGAGTGAGTGTGAGTATGGGTGCAGGTGTAGGTTGTAAATGTAGGTGTAGGTGCAAGTTTAAGTGTGAGTGTAAGTGTGAGTGTAGGTTTAGGTGTAGGTATAAGTGTAGGTGTAGGTGTAAATATAAATGTGAGTGTGAGTCTCCGTTTCAGTGTGTGGTGTAGGTATAGGTGTATGTGTAAGTGTGGGTCTCAGTGTCAGTGTGTGGTGTAGGTATAGGTGTAAGTGTGAGTGTAAGTATAAGTGTGAGTGTGAGTTTAAGTGTGTGAGTGTGAATGTGAGTATATGTGTTGGTATAAGTATGAGTGTAAGTGTGAGTTTAAGTGTAGGTGTAGGAGTAATCATGAGTGTGAGTGTAGGTGAAGGTATATGTATGAGAGTGAGTGATTGTGAGTGTAAGTGTGAAAGTGAATGTGAGTGTAGGTGTAAGTGGAAGTGTGAGTGTTAGTGTAAATGTGAGACTGAGTGTGAGTATAGGTGTAGGTGTAAGTGTAGGTATAGGTATAAGTGTAAGTGTAGGTGCAAGTATAAGTCTGAGTGTGAATGTGAGTGTAGGTTTAGGTGTAAATGAAGGTGTAGGTGTATGTGCAGGTATAAGTGTAGGTGTAAATGTAAGTGTAAGTGTGAGTCTCAGTGTCAGTGTGTAGGTGTGTAGTGTAGGTATAAGTGTAAGTGTGAGTCTCAGTGTCAGTATGTAGGTGTGTGTTGTAGGTATATGTGTAAGTGTGAGTGTAAGTGTAAGAGTGAGTGTAAGTATGAGTGTGTGTAAGTGTGAGCGTGGGTGTGAATGTGAGTGTAGGTGTGGGTGTAGGTGTTAGTGTAGGTGAGAGTGTAAGTTTAAGTATGAGGTGAGTGTCAGTGTGAGTGTAGGTGTGTGTGTGAGTTCAAGTGTAAGTGACAGTGCAAGTGCAGTGTGAGAGTGAGGGTGAGCGTGATTGTGTCAGTGTGAGTGTAAGTGTGAATGCAAGTGCAGTGTGAGTGTAGGTGTAGGTGTTAGTGTGAGTGTAGGTGTAGGTGTAAGTATGAGTGTGTGGGTGTGAATATGAGTGTAGCTGTAGGTGAAGGTGTGGGTGTAGTGTAGGTGTAGCTGTAAATGTAAGTGTAAGTATGAGTGTGAGTGTTAGTGTGTAGGTGTGTGGTGTAGGTATTGGTGTAAGTGTGAGTGTGAGTCTCAGTGTCAGTGTGTAGGTGTGTGGTATAGGTATAGGTGTAAGTGTGAGTGTAAGTATAAGTGTGAGTGTGAGTTTAAGTGTGAGAGTGAGTGTAGATGTAGGATGAAAGTATTAATGAAGGAGTGAGTGTGAGTGTAAGTGTAAAAGTAAGTGTAAGTAAGAGTGTGTGTAGGTGTAGGTGTAAGTATGAGTGTGAGTGTAGCTGTAGGTGTAGGAGTATGTGTAGGTGTAAGTGAGAGTTCAAGTGCAGTATAAGTGTAAGTATGAGTGTGAGAGTGAGTGTGATTGTGAGTGTTAGTGTAAGTATGAGGGTGAGAGTGTGTGTGAGTGTGTAGGTTTTCCAATACTTGTGAATACTTATGTGTGCAAAATCAGTATTAGTGCTATATATTCATTTCGTGTTATACATACACGCGTATAGCACAAACTCCTGACCATATTTTTGGACTCTACGTCTAAGATTCAATCAGATCGGCTAGAAACGGATTTTTTCGAGTGTAAGTATCCACAAATGCCTTTAGTGACCGATATCTCACACACGAATATTTGTGGTAACCCCTCACTTTGCTGCTTTGAGCGCCCCCAGTGGCGTCAAAATGAACTATTGTGTATTCATTTGTGGATACCCGGTGAATATCCGGTTTTCATTGTGATTTTATATCGCAGTGTGGAAGTGAAACGTGAATTCCAATATTAGTGGAACCTGAGCCAAAACCAAGTTTGTTATTTGAATACATGTTTATAACCAGTCAGACAAGAGGTGATCGGTATTTTTGAAAAGGTAAGTCATTACCAATAATTATAAAATGATATCGAAAAGTTAGGTTAGGTCTTCTTTAGATATATTTTGTGAAATTGTTATCTGTGGAAATACAATTCTCACATTATTTGCATGTGCAGAGTGTTTTAAATCATAACATTTTATTTTTCTTTACTCCAGTTTTTTCCTGTAATCAATAGAACAGTAGATATAAGAGAAAAAATAAAGAACTCGGGGAATCCCAGATTCTCAGATGACCTTAACTGAAATCGAGATAAATCGAGCAGAATGATTTTTTTTGTATCTACAAAAATAACCCTGTGAAGTATTTATCTGAATTCATAGTATTCAAATAGAACAATATTATATCATAACGACAAAAATTTCAAACATAAAAAGTGACAGCAGCAACGATTTTCCAGTTAGGTACTGTTTTTTCACAAGCTTTTATTCAGTTTCTCCTGTCCCGGAGTCTGCCTGTAATGAAATCTTGCAAGTTGAATATGACACTTCTATTGATTTGACACTTTGAATGATTTGAAATTTGGTAGGTGTACATAATTGCGGTGACAATGTATTACGAAATTTTCGATACAGGAAAAAACAAAATGGCGATTTCAATATGGCGGACAAGTGTTTTATTTATGACCCGATTCAATTCAAATTCAGTATCTAGGTTTTTTGGAGTCAGAGATAGCGGCTACAATATGGCGGACAAGTTTTGTGATTATGATCTGATTCTATTCAAAATAGGTATCTGAAAGTTTTTGGACCAGAGATTATGATTTTCTTGTCAAAATTGAAAAATCCAAAATGGCGGCTCCAATATGGCGGACAAGTTTTGTAATTATGATTAATTTTTTTTCCAAAATTTCCATCTGGGGGTTTTCCTGGTCGCAGATTATGATTATTTCATCAAAATTGAAAAACTCAAGATGGCGGAATCAATATGGCGAACGAGTTTTGTACTATTGATCCGATTCCATTTAAAATTGGTATGGGGGTTTTCTGGATTGAAAATTATGATTATTTCATCAAAATTGAGAAATTCAAGATGGCGGCTTCGAAATGGCATATGAGTTTTGTGATTATGGTCCGATTATATTCAAAATGGGTATGGGCTTACTGAAAAGTAAAAAAAAAATGAGAAAACTTCCCAAAAACAAGTCTTCAAACAATTGCACTAAAATTGAAAAATCAATATTATATGAAAAATCATTTTTAAAGACAAGTTTTTATAAAAATGCACTGGAAAGAAAATAATTATTTTTCTTTACGGTCAATCTAGGTTATTCTGTGAGTTACAGATTCAATAGCTTGCCACGGATACAGAACAGGAGATCATGCCAGGCAACATTTTGAATCTGTTACTCACACTTTTAGTGCATTTGTTTGAAAGCTTGTTTCCAAACAGTTTTTTTCAATATTATTTTTTATTTATCATTTATGGAATTTGATAGTTTTCGAATTGAAAATGGACATTGTTGAGAATATGTTAGTGAATAACTATATTTTGGCAGAAAAAATCTCAGATTTGTTATTTGACAATTATCGCACTTTCAATGTTGCTGTTTAGGTAGGAAAAATGTTAATCAACTAATGCATAATTGATTGGAAAATAACGAAAAAAAAACATTTTTGCTGCCGATTATTGTTCATTCATCTATTCAGAAGGTGCCTGTATTCTTTCAATTCTTAATTTTGATATTTAATCAGTTTGAATAATAATTATTCATTAAAGGTCTAAAGTGGTCGTGTTTTGCGCAAGCTAGGGTACCCGATTCAGGACGAATTTTCAACCCTCTGGGCAAATTATATATATTGGTCCTACACTTTCGGGAGGTTGAACTTTTTTTTGAAAAATGTCCTCTTTTTGATTTTTTTTTAAATTTGAAAAATGTAAAATAATTTTTGAGATATTTGCAAAAAATCAAACCCCATTCCAGTCTTTTAGTCAATTGTTTATAACTTTTGCAATTTTTTGCAAGCAGCACATGAATTTTTTCAAAAATCATCTACATTCTATTTTGAATTGAATGACAGCTCGTTCATATTTCTCGGAAAAAAAAGTTTGACATGAAAGGCACTTGTTCACCAGACTATTATCTCATCTGTAAATTGAATTATTTGCTGGGAGAACAAATTGACCGTTGCAGGTGTTTTTGTCATGAAAATGAGTAACTACGAACTTGCTCTACATACATATAGTGGAATAATTTGTTACATGAAAACTACCCCAATATCTCATCCCCGAATCGAAATATTCACTAGGACCAGAAAAAACTCCCCTTCATGTGAACTATGTTTGGGTCCTAAATTTCAAATTGAAGATCTTATATAAAATCGAAAGATATATTTAAAATTGATTCCTACTGCGCACATACTTGCAAAAAATTATTCATTCCATGGGAAATGCAGACACACTGTATGACGAATACTAATAAAATATTTCTCTGCGATGCTGATGAGACAGCACAACCTCTCTACATTGTCCACGAGATGAATAATTGATGATATTTTTTCAGTCTGTGAAAAATGATCACAAGAAGTCGAAGGTTAGTTGCACTTGCGTTGAAAAAAACTGAAACAGAGCATCAACATTCTCCAGAATACCAAACCTGTGATTCAATTCCACCAGTTCCTAGAAAAAAAATTAAAAGTTTGGATAATGTTTGTTTGAACACTCATACAGCTGATTCTTTTGGGGAGGCAAACAATGAAATGAGTTATCGCCTCTTAGATCTTCCAAATTATGAGTCTACCAGAACTTCAAGTCAGGAAGAAACAAATTCTCATCTCACCATTCTCAAAAGTTATGGTCTTGACAAAAAAATCACAATACATGACGTTCTAGACAATGAGGAAATTGAATATCCATGCTCGAAGGAAAATAATAATTTCAGTTCTGAAATTTATCAATCTCATACTGAGTCAAGGACTTCAGCTAATACCATCATAGATAGTAGTGGACCGACTACAGATGATGATGCGGGGTTGTACTCAAGTTTGCTTCAGTTGAGCAGTTCTGATTGTTCGGCAGAGATCAATATTCAGAAAAATATAACTTTCGATAATAATTATCCAGCTCAAAAAACAGAGCCCAAAAAACTTATCTCTGAACGTCTTAGGCTGGACAACATATCAAATGAGGAAGAAATTCAAATTTCGAGCTCGCTCAAAACGGAAAGTAACATTGAAAACTCAAGCCAAATGAATAGTTCCAATGCAGGAAATATGCCTGCACTAACTGTTGACGAATCTTGTTATGGATCTATTGGAAATAATACACATCATGCGAAATTCAGTGCTGATATTACTCATGCTGACCTAAGTTGGTACTTATCGGAGGATTGTAATGTTGAACATAAATCACCAATAAACAACATTCCTGCGAATAATGATAATCAGCAAAACAATACCTTCGGAAGATCTCCTACCGATTCATCTAGAATTGTTTGTGATGAATCACAAACAGCGGGAAGTCGAGAAGTTAATATTTCTGGATCCCATTCAAAATCATCAACTGAGAATGATACCAGCTCAGGAAAAGACAGGTTCCGAAAAGCTCTAAGAGTCAAGAAAAAATTTACAGCTCAATTGGGCTTGAGCGATTCCTCCGAAGAAGATCCGTTTGCAGCTTCTGATGATGGGGATAATGATTACGTGCCATCATCAAATTCTAATTCATCAATTGAGCTGTGCAATGAAAACGATTCATGTTTTCCAAATCACTGCGTAAAAAAGTATACCAAGAATTGTAAATGCAAGAAAATCAGACGTCGACAACTCAATGAATATAAACGAACCGAAAAAAAACACGATGGTACCGATGTATCCGACATGAAAAACTTGTGTGTTATTCCATTTTCAAAATCAAAAAACAATAAAAAACGGAGATTGGACAGGAATAAAAAATCAAATGAATATGAGAAAAAAAATCAAAAGCAAGTATCTGACGATTCATATGACGAGGAGGGAGTAAAAATAACACACACACAAAGGAAAAATATGTCTGGAAACCGCATTAGAAATAAATCTTTCTCTTGCTACATATGTCAGAGGCTCGTCATAAATATCGCCAGTGATACGTCGGTTGCAAAGATATTAGCCCTACCAAAAAATTCACTAGAGCGTCGAAAACAGTTAGCTAGGATCACATGGGAAGGAAATTTTTACCACAACTGTGAGGTACTTCGAAAGAAAAATGGTGAGCTGATTTTAACAAGACGACCCACTTCAGCAGAAAGGAATAAATATACTTACTTTGACTATGCACCTTGTCCGAGTTGTCTTGGCTTCATGTTGAAAAAAAATATCACTCATCATGTGAAGTTCAGTTGTACCGAGAAAACTATACAAACCCCATCAACCCGCAAACCTTTAGGTGAAAGCAACGCCATATTGGCAGGAATGCTCGGAAATTATGATTCTTCAGAATTCACTGAAAACATCCTTTTGAAGATGAGGAGTGATGAAATCACAAGAGTTTGTAGAGAAGATGAACTTATAGTGAAACTGGGATATATGATGTATGAACGATATGATATCACCCAAAGAGAGTTGATCAGACAGTCAATGAGGCAAATCGGTAGATTATTGCTGGAAATTCAAAAAACTAATTCACACATTAAATCGCTAAGCCAATGCTTACAACCAAGATATTTTGATAGTGTTATCAATGCTACCAAATCATTATGCTTGACATTTTCTTCTGTCACAAATAGGCCACAATTTGGAATACCTTCATTGGCACTAAAAATTGGTTATTCTTTGAAAAAATGTGCCAACTTTGAAAGAGGTAATGCTTTGAGGATCGGTGATATAAAAAAAAATAAAGAGTTACAATCGTTCTTAGCACTGATGGATATAGAATGGAGTATACGGATTTCATCAAATGCTCTCAATACTCTACATGTTAGGAAGTTTAACTGTACCCAGCTCTTACCAATCACGAGCGACCTGATCAAACTGAATGATTACCTAGAGACCGAAATGAAAAGACTTACAGAACAAATTGAAGTAGATCAACCATCGCAGGACATATGGTACCATTTAGCCTCAATAACCCTCAGTAAGATAGTAGTTTTCAATAAGCGAAGATCTGGCGAGACTTCCAAAATGACTGTCGAGCAATACTCAACGAGACCCCTCTGGTCTGAACAAACAACAGAAGAGTCGAAGAATGCAATGACTGATTTTGAAAAACAACTTGCAAAACATTTTTGCGTTGTTGAGATATATGGCAAACGAGGTAAAAAAGTTCCAGTACTTTTAACACCTGATATGAAACACGCTGTGGATTTACTGATAAAGACCAGGACTTTAGCTGGTATTCCAAAGGACAACCCGTATGTATTTGCGAGAACTGGTTCGGCTCTGGAATACATGCGGGGACATGACTGTTTGAGAAAATGTCTGTCGAATGTTACATTACAATCTCCAGAGAACATAAATGGTACCAAACTACGAAAATACGTAGCTACTGTTACCCAAATCATCAATTTAACTGAAAACGAAACGGACTGGTTAGCGCGACATTTGGGGCACGACGTTCGGGTGCACCGCGATTTCTACAGACTGCATGAAAGCGCTGTTGAACTGACGAAAATCAGCAGACTTCTTTTGGCAGTGGATAATGGAGAAGCCAACAGATTCGCAGGAAAAAAATTACATGAAATTGAATTGACAGGTAAACATATTTCACCTACATACAATGTGTTCACGAATGGATCTTGAAGAAGAGTTCTGCACTTTTTGATTAACGAAAAAGGGCCTGCTTTTCACTCCATAACATTATTTGTAACATTATCTGTAACATTATCAGTAACGTAAAATTGAAACAAATATGAAACAAAAAGTCTGGTACATTTTTTTTCAAAATAGTTGGTTTCAACCATGTGTCTCAATTGTTGAACTATCAGAGATAAAACAAATTTTACATTCATTAATAATCTGTAGTATATATTCATCTAGCTATGGAAAAACTGCTTGTGAAACCTAAGTTAACCCTGAGTTAGTAAAAATCATACATCTAATGAAGTTAATCTCAGTTCTTCATTTCAAGATAGTTTCTGAAATTGAAAATAATGGAAACCAAACTAATTGAAAATTCTTAAATTGATGTACCGGTATATCATTCACATTTGGTATATGAAATAGTGTTTCAATGTGGGACAGATTTTTGTTCACCCAGAAATATTTATGAATCTTCTGCAGGACTCTATTCTTGAACATGTGATGATATATTGATTTTACCAGAATTTTAATGATGCGTTTCTTCCATATGATGTTACCATGAAGATAATAATTGATAATAATTATGTACTCATCAAAAAAACTAATTAATACAGTTTATTGTATGATTTTCACTATAAAGGGTTTTACAAAAACCGCGGTTATTGTAAAACCCTTTCACAGCCTGTAATGTATTAGCCATTTTATTCTTCCCCCGATTTTTTATTAAATAAATCATTTGAAGATGCTGAAAATCATATGTACCTCTAATGAAATGGGTAATGTGTTGTAAACAAGTCAACATCTAAATAAATATTATACATTAATAATTTTTCATTTTATTAGTTTGGACTTCCATTATCTAATATGATATAAATTGATTTGAAATCCCTGAAATAATCTGTAAAAAAATAAGAAAATTAGCTAAAAAATAACAATTGTATCAAGCGAGAAAACTGAAATTCAATGGAATAAAACACAAGCAACAATCGAAAAATTAAAAAATTGAACTATCAACACGAGATGAAAATTAAAAAAATATTAACAAGAAATTAACATTAAAAATTAAAAGATTCCAAACGAAGTTACTTCACGACGTTTCGATTGTTGGGATCCACAATCTTCTTCGGGTGATAAGGATTGTGGATACTAACAATAGAAACGTCGTGAAGTAACTTGGTTTCGAATCTTTCAATTTTTAATTGTCATATTTTTTTTTATTTTCATCTCGTGTTATTAGTTCAATTTATTGATTTTTCGGTTGTTGCTTGTATTTTATTTCATTGCAATTTCAGTTTCTATGCTTAATATAATTGCTATTTTTCAACTGATCTTTTTAATTTTTTACAGTTTCTTTCAGGGAATTCAAATCAATTTATATCATATTAGACAATGATAGTCTGAACTAATGAAACGCACCACGAAACATTGTCAACCACCTTCGCACAAATAATTTTTTTTGTTCGTCCAGGGCTCGAAAGTTTTTCATACCTAGCAACCGATCACCTAGCATGTTTCACTTTCGCTTTCGCGTGCCTCTTTAAAAATAAAAAAGTATCATATCGTACGGGGGAGAATGAAAAATAAATTTGAACAACTGAATTGTTATTATTACTTCGTGATGAAGGAGTCATATCAATTAATGAATATTCTTAATCATGATATATTGTTTTTAGATTTACCACAGATCGAAGTTGACGATGGCGACATGGAAGAGCCCGAAGTGCAGGATGAATCATTGGAACCAATAGCAGAAGAAAATGCCGGACGTTCACGAGATTCCGATCAAATGACAACCAAATTTGTAAAAAAAAGAACTTGTGTAAAAAGAACATGGGAGGAGAATGAAAGTAATGCAGTGTTGAATGAATTTAAAAATATAATTAAAAGGGGGGCATTACCTGGAAAAATAGAATGCGAAAAATGCATTGAGAAATATTCATTTTTGAATAATAGAAAATGGACAGATATCAAGTATCATGTGAAAAATTATATCTCGAAGATAAATAAAATCAAAAAGTCACATTGAATAATTGGCAAATAGTTTTATCGTTGTTGTCAACTTCATTTCAATAAAAAACTATTTCTGATATTTAGTTTTCTTCAAACGATATAAAATCATCTCTTAGGTGATGAAAGTGATTTTGAGATTTAAAAAAAAATAGGAGGCTTTTGAAACCATTTCTCTTTCGAAAATAATTATGAGGGATGTGGAAAATGTCCCATTCTATGAATAACAAAAGGAAAACCAATTCTGGTAGGTTCTGCCAGAAACTTCATGAAATGCCAATGGGCAGATTCTGATGAATCCACTTTCGGTACCTCCTTTCGCAAAAACATGAGGTATACCTCAAAGTAAAATATTATTTACTTTTTAGGGTATTTAAATTAATGCTTGTATTGATTTCATCCATTCAATTTTTTAAGGTATATTTAGGCCATTATGTATACAGTTTCTGGATATTATTTTCAAATCATTAGAATTCTTTTCAATCAGTCGCCGAACTGCCACAGACATATTTTTTGTTATAGTAGTAGTTCGAGTCATATTACAATTTTGTGGCATTTATTCGACATGTGATCAGCATATGTGAAAACAGATGATACATTACACAATTACCAGTTTTTAATATATTAGTGGCACTCATATACACAATACTGAAAGACATATGATTGTGGAAACGGACGATACACAAACCAGCAAACCTATATTACTGGCAACCACTTACACAATATCAAGAAATAATATTTGTGGAAACGGACGATACACAAACCAGCAAACCTATATTACTGGCAACCACTTACACAATATCAAGAAATAATATTTGTGACTTCAGCTACCACAATAGTTTTTCCCTGATATTTTCGTTAATACGGAGGGTATCATCTACTGGATACGTTTTTTGGAATCAGCTCGTCTTCCTTGATGTCGTACAGATAATATTTGCGATGCTACCACATATACATCTATTGCAAGGTTTCCACTAATATTGACAAACATGTACTAGTGTATATGTGTGTGTGTATATATATCATATCATATTTATTGTATTGTTATCATTTTCAATTGTATAAATTGTAAAAAAATTGTATATTGATTTTGAGAATCCTATTGTTACAGTTCTTTTGTATAATATGATTATATTAAATTAAATTAAATTAAATTAAAAAAAAATTAAATTATTCTATATACAATTGTTGGTCACTATTGAAAGGTCTGTATGATTAAATAACCTACAATTAGCAAGAGATTTTTTTTTCAGGAAAAAGGCTGATATTAGAAATGATATGGAGAAGGAGCCAAAAGATTTGACGAACAGAACAATGTTTCCAAGTGCACAAATAAAAATGAGGTATGTACTAATCATAATTTTAGGAAGCTACTTTTAAAAAAAATCGATTTTTTTCTGATGTTCTGAGAGAGAATAAAAATAATTAAGAGCCATTTGAAGAGAGTTTTAACTAATACTGTAAGGTTGATGGAAGCTGAAAATTTTCAAATACTTCCGCGCCTAATCCTCCTAGAGTTCGATTTCCAAGTCTTCAATAATCTGAAGTATTCTACTAAATCTAAATTGAATCATTTTTTATTTGCTCAAAATCGATTTCAATAGCGAGTCAAACTGTAAGTAAATATAAAAAAACACGAATGTGGCGAAAACCATACAAATTCTTCAATTACTGGCTTGATCTCGAACTGATTTCCGACATTCACAAAATAATTAATAATAATTATAATAATTCACTGTTTCCAACAAATACTTATGATGCACTGTTTGGAACCTTTGGTGTAGTAATGAATATTACTGGAGTTTTTTCCCAACACCAAATCGTTTTTTTCAACACCTCGACACG
>WOGL01000848.1:0-12947 GCA_015342145.1 Leptinotarsa rubiginosa
GATGGTGGTTGGATTCGTAGTTCAGATACTGTCCCGTATAAGTGGGTATTCGGTATACAGATGTTTCCCACTTAGCGTTGGTCCTCTTCACCAAAACGTCTAAGAATGGCAATTCGTTGTGGTTTCCTTCTCCATTGTGAAAGTGATGGAAGGTCTCACGCTGTTGATGTGTTTCAGGAAGGCGTCTAGTTCAGTATCCCATGGTTCCATATTGTGAAGGTGTCGTCAACATATCTCAACCAGACTCGAGGTTTCTACTAAGTTGAAAATGGTGTAATAAACCGAAACCGGCCATATCAAATAATAAACTCAGTAGAAATTAGACAAAAGTTATTTGCTTTATTCTCTATATTGAATATTGAATTCGTTGTGGGGAACGAGAAGTGCCGAATTCATTAGAACTATCCATTTCCCACCCTCAGACCGATACAAGCTTATAAGCCTGATGTAGTTCTTCTGTAGTATTGTATGAAGATAGAGAAGTAGAAAACCAAAATATTTCTCTTACCTGAAATGCAAAAACGTGTTGTGTTTGCAATTGTGTAATGTGATATACTTTCTTCCTATATTGTATGTCAGGCGTCGCGTCGTTCCTTTGTAAAGTATGAATGAAAATGAATTAGGGTTTCATGTTTCTTGATATGATATTTGTAACATTGATATTCATTTTATAATAATAATGACAATAATAATCTTTATTGATCCCAAAAAACAACAATGTTTATAACAGGGATAATATTTAAAATGGTGATTAAATAAACTATTTTAATACTAACATATCAATTAAATGATCCGCTATCAATTATATGAAAACAAACACATATATACATATATAAATATACAAATACATACACATATACATATATACTTATATAAATATATACATGATTAAATTATAATGGAAATTAAAAACAAAAAATATAATATGGAGATCAGAATTTTGATTACAGAAAGAAAGCAGAATTTTTTTTAGATTGGATTCAGATTGGAATCTTCTTGACTCATTTTAAGTTTCTCTGAAAGATTATTATCATTATATATTTTAACTCCTAAATGAAATATTTGTTTCTCCCAAAATTTTGAGCGATATGATTCAACTAGTAGTTTTTTTGGTTGTCTTGTATTATAATCATGAATGGTATTTATTTGATTGAAATCCAAATTCGAATTTTTGTGAATTTTTCTAATATATCAGAATGAATGAAACAACAAATTTTCAAATTGAAAATGGACTGAATATCTAAAAGATCACGTGATATATACAAATTTGACGTAGGTTCAAGATATGGTAATTTTATTACACATTTTATTATGGACATTACAGTATTTCTGTTATGATTATAGAAAAATCACCAATATTGAAATGTCCATAGGCGTGTCAATTCATTATTCCAATGTGCTCGACAAATGAGGAGTTCAATATCGATATATAGTTCATACTAGTAAGAACATACATGTGAGAACAAATAAAATAAAAATTTTATCAGGCAATGTGCAATGACTAGTTTGTGTCAAAAAAGCGAAAGCTTCACCGGTTTGTGATAGTAGTTAATCGAAGTCAAAGTGCTAGATCAAAATTTACTTACGTGCTCAAAATATCAACAATCTCAGAAATAAACGTAACACCGATATATAGCGATTGGCTGCATAAGTGAAACTGGCACTGATAACATTCTCTAGAAGCCCGTGCATGATGCGGGATTGCCAGAATAAACTTTCAGGAGATTTTGCGACTGTTACACCTTACCCCGTGTTACAACCTGCCCCGGTCTCCCCTACCAGAAGAGTGCACAAATATTGACAACGGCTACTTGGTGGACAGTGTTGCTGAACTATTAAAAGACTATCCTGACTTTACTGTACCAGAAGAGTGCACAAATATTGACAACGGCTACTTGGTGGACAGCCTTGCTGAACTATTAAAAGACTATCCTGACTTAACTGTACCAGAAGAGTGCACAAATATTGACAACGGCTACTTGGTGGACTGCAGCGTTGCTGAAATATTAGAAGAATATCCTGACTTAACTGTACCAGAAGAGTGCACAAATATTGACAACGGCTACTTGGTGGACAGCCTTGCTGAACTATTAGACGAATATCCTGACTTAACTGTACCAGAAGACTGCTCAAATATTGACAACGGCTACTTGGTGGACAGCGTTGCTGAACTATTAGAAGACTATCCTGACCAATATAATACCCAGTAATTTTTTACAATTACCTGTCAGTGCGTTATCTATGTCGACAAGAATTTCCCAGGATTTGCTAAAGTTTGTGTTTGAAATTTGAGCGAACTCATAATTTTTTTTCATACATTTTTTGAATGACAAGGTGTAGAAATCAAATAAATATATTTGTACATGTGTAGTATATTTTTATCAACTCCAATCACCTACAAGCTCCGAAAGATTTTCAAATTTGCGATCTTTTGGAACCATGAGAAATATATGTTTATTGAAGAGATAGTCACTCAGAAGAAAGCTATTTATGGGTATTTCCCTTCTCGATTAGAATGGAGACAAAGTTGAAGCGCTCAGTAAACTTACTGAGGGCATATTCAGTCACAGAAGAAATTCAATATGTATAAAATTTCGTGTAGGTGTTAGCCATCTACAAATTGATTTTTTTTAATACTATTTTTGTATGATTTGTGTTCTCCAATATTGGGATAGTGGTCACTTATTCCCATATCATCGAGTGATATGGCCAAAAATGAAAAAGAAACTGAATTTGACCATTACAACGTGATAGGAGATCATCATGAAAAATGAGGAATAAACATTTATTTCTCATTTTTCATTACTCCTTTATGAACTGAATAATGCAAACTATGAATCTATAGTCTAACAATTTAATAAGTTGATTCACGACATATTCATAGGATCATTAAATGTGCGATACACTTTAAAAAAACATATGATGCCGTTAAAATCATACCGACACCACTGGTGATACCACGCCCTGCTCGGTACCCTCTAAGGCCGCCACTGAACTGATCACACACACTTCAAAAAAACTCTGATTGCTTTCTCTGCACGTTAGTTCACACGTTGGTCATAGTATTATTCATCATGTACAAGCCAGTGGTCACTTTACCCCTTTCTTCTATACATTTATAGGAGTATTCGCAATGTGGTGGATACATTTTAATCCACTAGTTCAGTAGACGATCACCAATACCCGTACGTTGAAGACACGCAAAATCAGTTGAAAACATCACCGCTGTCTGTGAGAGTGTGCAACATCAATCATTAGTATTATAGAATTTTTTCTACTTACAATTTCATTATTCATTGTGTGATTGTGTAGCATGACACCGTTTGCCCTATGACCCTCCCTGGTTGCCAACAGGAAGCTTGGAACAAGTATTTTTGACAGCGAGAATGATTGCTGTCTCTGTTCTGGGGAGTGCCGCCATTATTAGTAGACAGTAACCCGATAACTATTATAGAGAATAGCCAGTCTTGTGATATACTAACTTTGATTCAATAAATTGTGTATTTTCGGTAACCTAGTGTTTTACCCACGAAACCCTTAAGGCAATAATAATAGCCTTATAACTGGCGCCCATACGAGTGGCTATCGAAAATCATGAAATAAAACTGTTGATGAAAAGTTTTCGTGTCGTTTGTTGGTATAAACGAGAGTAGTGCGCGCGAAAGTTTTCCGAACTGTGCTTCTACAAGTAGGACTCCTCAATCATCTCTTTTGTGAACTGTCTCCAGTGTGAATAGACTAGCTTCTACAAAAGTAGGACTGGATCTGTTTCTCGCTTCATAGTGCATGAAAAGATTGAAAAGCTTCTACAAGTGTAGGACTGCCTGGATCTACTTTTCGCTCCGCCGCGTAGGAATTTGCTGGATCTACTTTTCGCTCCGCCGCGTAGGAATTTGCTGGATCTACTTTTCGCTCCGCCGCGTAGGAATCTACTGGATCTACTTTTTGCTCCGCCGCGTCTTCAAAAGAATCGCAAGTATTCTGAAATTTGAAAGGGTTCTGCACAAACTGTGAGTACTTTTCTCTGTTATCACGGCTGATCAAAGGCATACGTATTTTCTCCGTTCCGCCGTTCATAAAACCGAAGTAATTGAAAGAGAGACGGATTCGAAAATGTCTGTCACACTTTCGAATGAACAATTCCAAGAACTATTAGGCCGCATGAATGTTTCAACGAATACGGGTAACTTCTCAAAGTGCTCGAGTAAATTTAGCGGTGATAAAAATGCTGATGTGAACGCGTTTTTAGATGCAGTAGAAGTCTATAAGGACTGTGTTAATATTTCGGATGTAAATGCATTGAAGGGTTTACCGATGCTTCTCGAAGGTTTCGCTGCAACATGGTACCAAGGTGTGAAATCCACTGTGACTGATTGGAAAGAAGCTACAAAGTTGTTGAAAACAACATTTGGACCAAATAAACCTCCGTATCGTGTATATCGTGAACTTTTCGCTTACGAACAAGATTCAAGAACAAAAACTGATGTGTTTATTTGCAAAGCCCGATCAATACTTGCTCAACTACCTAGTGGCACTCTTGCCCAAGAGGTTCAACTAGATATGGTGTATGGATTACTCCATAGGAGAATTCGCGAGAAAGTTCCTCGTGATGAGGTTAGCTCTTTCGAAGAATTGCTCACACAGTCACGACTAGCAGAAGAAACTTTTGATTCAACGCCCGAAACGAAACTTTCTGAGGATAGACATTCAAATAATAAGAAACGTTGCTCATATTGTCACAATCCTGGTCATATTAGGGAGGACTGTCGCAAATTAGCTAAAGCCCAATATAAAGGTTGTAGTTCGGTGTCTAATGTCACGAACACGGGTCCAGCTACGAAAACTGCGAATGACACCACTCAGAATAATCCTCTACCTAGCTCCAGTACCTCTAATAATTTTTCATGTTATGGATGCGGAAATCCCGGTTACATTCGAACTAATTGTCCTAAATGCTGTTCAAAATTACAGAAAACAACTGTGTCATCGTCTGCCGAATTTTTGTGTAGTAAATTCAATAACAATGATACGAATGTAATTAGGCCCCTGGTCCCAATCCAAATAATGCACCACAACGGGTTTGCTTTTTTGGATACTGGCTCAAAGTCTAGCATAGCTGGACATATGTTGTCGAAGCTACTTCTCAACGACAATGTTCCTTTTAGAGAGGACAATCTTATTATGACTCTAGCAGATGGAATCCAGCGTGACGTCATCGTACGAATTTTTGAAACTAAAGTTACTTTAATGAATAAAACGGTTCCTATTGAACTTATCTCGCTTTCTGAATATGAAAATAGCAGAACTCTCCTGGGCGTAGACTTCATAAGAGCTATCAATGTGATATTAGACATACCAAATAATATGTTTTTCTTCGGAGATGGAGACCAGAGAATGTATCCGTTCTCTAGCGAGCCCAGTACTGATTCTGAATGCGTAGTAAATACAGTACACTTTGAAGCTATTAAATTAAGGGAAAACGAAGGAGCGTCGCTGTCCATAGAAGAACGCGAAAAACTTAATAATTTAATATTTGAAAATAGACAAATTTTCGAAGAAAATGGTGAGCCTACACCCTACGCAGAGCACACAATCACGTTAACTGATGATGTTCCTGTTGCTGTGCCGCCGTACCGCATGTCTGAGCCTAAGAAACAAATCCTACGACAAGAGTTGGACAAACTCCTGGACAATGGTACCATTGAAGAATGTGAATCTCCCTACGCTGCTCCTGTAGTCCTAGTCCCGAAAAAAGATGGTGGAGTTCGACTGACAATTGACTACAGAGGTTTGAATGCCATCACCCGTGCAGATCGCTATCCGCTACCTAGGATCGACGATCTGTTGCATGCTGCTAAGAAAAGTTCTTTTATGTCTACGCTAGATCTGAGATCAGGATACCACCAAATTTCAGTACGACCATCGGATCGAGATAAGACTGCATTTGTAACGCCTTTCGGTACTTTTCGCTATACGAAAATGCCGTTTGGGATGAGAAAATCTCCGGCAACATTTCAAAGAATGATGGATCGATTTAAATCAGGTCTACCAGACATTCTCCTTGTGGTTTATCTAGATGACCTTATCGTTATCTCAGCAAGCTTCTATGAACACATAGACGACCTGAGTAAAGTCTTCTCCAGACTGCTGTTATTTAAGCTACACCTGAATAGAGATAAATGTACCTTCTCTTGCCAATCGGTACGATATTTGGGTCATATTATTACCCCGCAAGGTATTCAACCAGATGATGCTAAAGTATCTGCGATATTGAACATGTTACCTCCCAAAAATGTCAAGCAACTACTTACCTTTCTGCAAACCGCCTCATGGTTCAGGCGGTTCATTGAGAATTTCGCTGACATAGCCAAACCTCTCACCAACTTGACAAAGAAGAAGGCTAAGTGGAAGTGGGAAGATGAACAGACTGTGGCTTTTGAACAACTCAAGCACAAATTGAGCTGCGCACCTATCTTACGACAGGCCGATCCTTGTCTACCCTACATATTACGTACGGATGCTTCGAGCTACGCTCTGGGGGCATGTCTCCTTCAGGGGGAGGACGCGGATGAGAGACCAATAGAGTACGCCAGCCGCCTTCTCACCACCGCCGAACGGAATTATACGACTTCTGAAAGAGAAGCTTTGGCCGTTGTCTGGGCTGTCGGAAAATTCCGTGGTTACGTAGAGGGAGCCACTATTACTATACAGACTGACCATCAACCCCTCCGATGGTTGATGACGCTCAAGTCACCAAGTGGGAGACTAGCCCGTTGGTCTCTAGCTTTGCAGGCCTATGACCTGCGCCTTGATTATATCACAGGAAAGTCTAATGTAGTAGCGGATACGTTATCACGCCCCGCTTGCGAAGAAAACAATATAGAAGTGAACCTAGTCACAGTTGACTTACCTACACGGTCTCCACACTCTATTAGGCAAGAGCAATGCCAAGACCCAGAGTTGAATAAAATTATAGTTTGTCTAGAAAATAACCCCCGCGAAGTCGACTTCAAGAAATGGTCTGAACGCGGCTTCTTAATGAACAATGGAGTCCTCTATAAATATACTCCCGAGATCGATGAAGAAGAACCCCAGATGGTCGCACCCACTACTGATGTACCACGCATATTGAAGGAGTTCCACGATGCAGAATTTTCAGGACACTACGGAGTTGACAGAACTCTTCGGCGTATCGCTAGCAGATATTATTGGCGTACTATGCGACGAGACGTGACCGAGCATGTAAGTAAGTGTATTGAATGCCAACGCTACAAGGCCCTGAACCTAAAACCCGCTGGCCTGTTGCAAACCCCAATCCAATCTCAGAGATTCGAGGTACTCTCAGTCGACCTCTTTGGACCATTACCAGAAGCCCCTACTGGTGAGAAATGGGTTATGGTGGTAGAAGACACTGCCAGCAGATGGATGGAACTACTACCTTTGAAGATAGCCTCTGCTGAAGCCTGTGCTCGCCTTCTCATTGATGAAATTATCCTACGCTATGGACTACCCAGGCGTGTCATTAGTGATAATGGCCCCCAATTTGTAAGCGCTGTGATGCAGCAAGTAGCTCATGTCCTTGGATTCCAACAGTCACTTATCCCTGTGTATCACCCGGAAGCAAACCCTGTCGAGCGAAAGAACCGTGACCTGAAAACTCAGCTAGCTATACTAACTTCCAGTGACCATACCTCGTGGAAGGATAAAATCCCGGCAGTGCGGTTCGCTATGAACACGTCGTTTTGTGAATCTACTAAATTTACACCCGCATTCCTGACTTTCGGTCGTGAACTACGCGCTCCTGATGATGTGTACAGAGACTTACGCGCGATTCTAGACTGTGATACCTTCGCTACTCAGATTAAACCGTATCTTGAAACTCTCTGTGAAATTTTAGGTGAAGCCCGCGAAAATCACGAACTCTCGCAAGACAGACGTGCAAAGTACAGTAACGAGCACCGGCGCTCTGTGAATTTTAGTGTCGGCGACAAAGTTCTCGTGGACGCTCACTCGTTGAGTAAGGCTAAAGACTCGTACACCGCAAAGTTTGCGCCTAAGCGGGATGGACCTTATAAAATTATCCAAGTTGTCTCCCCCACTACCTATGTCGTGGCATCGGTGGACCGTCCAGATTTCCCTCTGGGCAAGTATCATTCTTCAGCCCTTACTCCCTACAACAGCCAAGAGGAACACGCTCCGGTTCGCCCACTCCGTACCCGAGGCAGACCCCCAGGAACGAATATTCTTTCCCCAGAAGCTCCACCTCTACTCCCTGACGATTCCCAGACGAATGCTCCTAGTGCTGGATCCGACGACTTCGGCCCAGACCCTTGCCCACCAGAGGAGTCAGCAACAGATCCATCCACTGCGGATCAAATCCCAAAACCAGCTCCCATGGATAGACCTAGACGAGCTGCACCCAAACCCAGTTGCCACTGCTGTACATAACCTCATTTGGCCTCACACCCGGGACGTTAGTGTGACGCCAAGGGGGAGGTTGTAGCATGACACCGTTTGCCCTATTCTACGAGACGCCTATGACTCTCCCTGGTTGCCAACAGGAAGCTTGGAACAAGTATTTTTGACAGCGAGAATGATGGCTGTCTCTGTTCTGGGGAGTGCCGCCATGATTAGTAGACAGTAACCCCATAACTATTTTAGAGAATAGCCAGTCTTGTGATATACTAACTTTGATTCAATAAATTGTGTATTTTCGGTAACCTAGTGTTTTACCCACGAAACCCTCAAGGCAATAATAATAGCCTTATACTACTAGCAAAACAAATCGGTATTTCAACACCTTTTCAAAAATATGAAAAATAACAGCACCAATACCATAGCCTGAACTATCAACTGTCAGATCTGGGTCGTTATGAAAAAGAACTGAATTTGACGGTAATAATTACTTCATTTCAGAAAATGCACTACTACAATCACTAGTCCAATTTCATACTGAATTTTTCTTCAATAATGTGTATAATGAATTAAGAATTCAGGTAACTTAGGATTGAACCTATTATACCTAATAGTAAATTGTCTCCAGAAATTACTTCAGTTGTGTAACATTCTCGGGTTCTGGAATTTTGTCTATTGCTTTCAGGTCATCAGGACTTTTGTGAAGTCCGTCTTTGTCAATAATGAATCCCAAGTAAGATATGGAATCGGATAAAACTCACACTTTTTTCGTTTTCCTCACAGTCAAACGAGAGGCCTACATCTTTCAATATTTTGTAAACTTCATACAAATTTTCAAAGTGTTCACTATGCGTCTTTCCAAAATATCTTTCAGGAAAATTGCTTTTCGATGCATATCAATGAAAATCTGTTCCATTGTGCGCTGAAACTGAGATGGCCCCGATGAAATACCAATAATACCATACGGTAATTTGTAGTACATAAAAAGCTCTTTATGAGTACTAATAATTGTGTATTTTTTTGAAAGGAGGTTCAAGTAAAATTTGTCAACATGCTTGGCTGAGATCAATTTTTGAATAATGCTGCCCCCCACGTACCTTTGAAAGTAATTCATCAATACTCGGTAGAGAACATGCAGCTGCCTGTATATGAGGATCGATCGTTATTTTGTATTCATAACAAATACGCACTCCTCCATCTTTTTTAAGAACTGACACCACGGGAGTACCCCACTCAGAAAACTCTATCAGTGTTACAATTTCGTTCCTCATTAATCTATCCAACTCAATTTCGACTTTATTTTTCAACTAAAATGGATATGGCCTAGGTTTGTGAAACTTCGGTATAGCATCAGCACTTGAATTTAATTTCAGTTCAAATTTATTTAATGTTCCCAACTTGTCAGAAGGAACAGTCGAAAAATCCTTCATTACCTTACCCAATAAATCATTGTTCTGAATTCCATGTCTAATTGTCTGATGAAATTTTGCCCTAACAAGGCATCATCAAATTCAACCGACAAAGTGATTTTTTCCAAAGTATGAAGTTCTACTTGTCAACTGGCATAACAGAAACGGCTGCACCTGAATCTAACTCGAATTTGAGCATTTTACCCTCAACGCATATATTTACTTAATAGTTATATCTTTTTCACTGCCTAAACTTGAAACAAGTAATACATATTTCGTCTCCAAGGAGTCCAAGTATTTGTTTATATTTCTACATACCGTTCGTAGGTGGCTTTTAACGTTACAGCTGTTGCAAATATATCCCTTTTATCTTTCTATACACGGATAGTCTATACAGTGCGCATCATAAGTGAAACCCCCTCTTTCTAACTCGTTACTGGATTCTTGTTGGGAAAATCACCGAGACACGCCAATTTTTTATTTCTACAGTGTACATTTTTGTATGGATAATTCAACCCTAATTTCGACCCTCACTGGAGGGGAGCAACCCTGTCGAAAAATTTAAATAACATGAGGTGGTGAGTGATAGCTCATTTGGAAGGGGGTTTTATTCTCTATTCAACCGTGCAAAAAATTACACCACAAACAGGAAGGCAACTAAACTAACACTAACTTATTTTGTTATTACAGTAAATGTTCAAAATATTCTCCGTTGACCTCCTGACAAACATAGAGTTCATTTTTAGTTTCAGTCCTGACGCTTCGTAAAGTATCGAGTAAATCGCGGATTACTTCCGTAATCCGCGCACGCAACTCTTGAATAGAGTGACACTGAGTCTCGTAGACTTTAGATTTTGGGTAACCCCATAGGAAGCAATCTAAAGGAGTAACACCTGGTGATCTTGGAGACCATTCCACAGATCCTCGGCGCCCGATCCATCGTTCTGCATAAACAGTATTCAAATAAGTCCTCACAGCAACTGCAAAATGAGGAGGAGATCCATCTTATTGCAGAATAATGTCCATGTGAAATTGGTCTAAATAAATTTCGACAGTTGCCACTATCAGTGCATCTATCAATGTTTCCAAAATTTCGAAATAAACGACACCAGTCAGATTTTCCTCAATGAATAACGACCTATGATGTGGTCACCCAGTGTTTCTGTCCACACATTAACTTTTTGGGGGACCTGGATATAATTTTCGCGAGAAAGTGAGGATTTTCATTGGACAAGTACCTCACATTTCGCCTATGCACGTGACCGTTTAGAAAAAAGTAGCCTCATGACTGAAACAAATAGCTGGGTAAGTATTGTTATTCTTTAGGGATGACATTTTTTTTAGAACTCTCAATACCGTCATCTGCGAAACCTCACAATTCAAGGCAACATTCCAAATCGATGAGGGCGGATTATTCACAAACTCGCTAATGATGTCCACTTGTTTATCTTTTCCTGTAGTTGATCGCCCAGAAGTGTTTTACTTTGCACACTGACATTCTCATTAAACTTCTCCACTAACTGTTTGAAATAATGTCTATCAATAGGGCGATCTGGAAAATGTTCATTGAACATTCGTATAGTCTCATGATAATTGGGATGAACCTCACCAAAACTAACAATCGCTTCGCATTTCTCATTTAACGCACGTGGTGCAACCATTGTTTGAAGATGAATAGCAAGCACAACTGACAGCTAGAATACACCGACTCGCACTCTCCGTGGTATCAATTTCTTGTATTGACCATTTGTCCTCTAACATCCAAAAACACACAAAAATGTGCAGTTTATATCTAAATGACTCCTTCAGTTAGGGAAGCTATAAATTATGCTGCAGACGACCCGACCCCTCCCGATATAGAAGGCCCCAACCCTCTGTCGAATGAGGCCTCATGTCCCCCGTTAACAGATGAACACTCTTTTTATCCATCCCACCCCAGCCAGGTAGGGGTACCCCGTGAAGGGCGGTAGTGATGTCTGAGGACTTTTATAAAGTCAACGTCTCCTTAGTCATGAACCCATTTGTCTCTCTGACGAAAATCAGCTAAAAGGGTAAGGGAGCTAGGCTCCAACCTGTCTGAACTGAAGATGAATTTGCTACGCAAATGACAAATACGTCGTCTCACTTGACGCCTGAATTGATATAACAAATTTCAATTCCTTTGCACTGTTAAATAGAAAATAAAACCCTCTATTGAATGAGCTATCACTCACCGCCTTATGCTATTTAAATTTTTCGAAAGCGTTGCTGTCCTCCAGTAAGGGATGAAATTAGGGGTGAACTGTTCGTACTCAAATGTGCATTGTAGAAATTAAAAATCGACGTATCTTGGCGATATATCCTTCTGTATCCGGTTTGCTGCAGGTTCATGCTGGGCCGACCTTGGCTCAGTTGGCTTCCACGTTGCTTCTTTTTCTGTTCTTGTTGATACTGATAACCTCTTTGGATTTAGTTTATTTCAAAATCCTCCTCTAAGCCTGATTCTTTCTTCACTTAGACACACATGTTCGCTTTCTGAATACTTACTAGAGCTGCTTCTTCAGTAAGATACGTCACAAGGCCTAACTGAACTTATCTTCTACTTTCATTCCCAGCAACGCATTACAGTTAACATTCCCACATAAAGTCTTATAATGTTGCAAAATAGCGCCAGCTAACAAAAACATCCACATCACTCCTGGCTTTGCCATTTCGCCTTGCTACTTGGCATATATCAGCATAATGTGGATGCGCCATTAGAACGACGCTTTCAATTATGGTGATATTACAACGATAGTAAATATCGGAATTGAAATTTGCTATACAATATTTGTTTTCTGGTGAAAGTTGCTTTCATTTGAATGGTGCAGCAACAGTTATCGTCCACGCAACAATCCATATAAACGGCAACCTTCTGAAAATCAAGGTGAAGGCTAGTATTTTGTTGGGCCGTTTTAGTGGTGGTAACCTGAATGCAACTGTTGCAGGATAACTGAAATACTCATACTAGAGCAAGATGACCCCACAGCAAACGAACTGATGTATCAGCAGAACGGGATACCTCCAAACTATGAGACCGTTGGACGATAGAATAGAATAGCCTTTATTTGCAGATAGACATAATTTGCAGGTTATAATAATTGA
>WOGL01000849.1:0-12948 GCA_015342145.1 Leptinotarsa rubiginosa
TTCTTTATTTATTATCTTCCAAGTCTCTCTAGTTTTGTTTTCTGACTGGTTTATTTCAGACTTAAAATAGATTTTTTTTTGCCAACTTTACATTATGTTTGTGCTCTCCATGTCTTAGCGAATTTGCGTCTTGTACAAGAGAAGATGTATTTGCCCGAATGCAATACGTGTGTCATGTATAAAAAATAATGGGAATCAGCGGATTTTAAAAATAAAAATATCATTAAACATTTCACAGACTGTGTTCTTTCAAAAGAATTTTACCGAAAGTTATAAGAGTGTGAAGGCTCAGAACAATATTTTATCAACAGTGAATTTAGTTGAGTTTAGATTTTTTAATTTTTAGCCGATACTTTACAAGAAGTTCAAGTTCCCATCATATCAACCGCGGAGTGTAGGAAGAGAACCCTATTCTTGTCGCTCTATCGTATCACTGATGACATGTTTTGTGCTGGATACGAAAGAGGAGGAAGGGATGCTTGTTTGGGCGATTCCGGAGGACCACTTATGTGTCCAGAATCGAATGGTAGATGGACTTTACAAGGTAAGCGAACATTCATCAAATTTGAAAAACTGAGCAAAAACTGAGCGGGTAATGTTATTTTTTCGATATGAAGAGTTTAACTAACATTCTGCATGGGGTAAGGTATATTATTTGTTGCAAATATCTGAAGAATATTCGCACTTCAAGAATGAGTATAAACTTGAATGAAGCGATTGAGAGATGAACCTACATACCAAATTAATATCTGAATATGTGTGTTTTCCAACTGGACCTCTAGGTATCTGCATAGAGATCTTTGGATAGGACGCTTCTTAATTACCAAATTACTCTGATGACACAACTATATTAAGAGGTGGCAAATTCTAAGTATCTATGTACTAATTATCTATGCACCATGACCTGGTCCGTACCATTGCTGATAAATATGGCAGTTCAAAACAGCGCTGTTTCATGGATGCAATGCTTTTGGGCTTTGTTATCTTCCACAAAATTAATGTTTAACCATTACCAAGAGTCCATCCATAAAATTTGCCGACTCGAAACCTACCAGAAGAGTACCGAACTTTGTAACAGAATAATTTCCAGTCACAAGGTTGATACCAATATGAATTTTCCATTGAACACGATATCACAGCATTAAAACAAGCAGTACATCATGAGATATCTGATGAGGTCCAAATAAAATGACTGACTTATTTAAAAGAATAATTCGTTCAGGCCAGTCTCAACTCACCTATACTGTAGGTTAATGGACTGAATTCTATCAGAAAACAACTACTCCTCTGGCTAATACCACGAAGGGCGTTGAATTGTATCCGACAGGTGTTAGTGCAGGATTTTTCACAGAAGTAACTCCTACATATGCTGTTGGCGCTACCGGAAGCCATTTTCAATTATTGGAACACAATTACAGTTTCGGGCTGTTTGGCCACTCGTCACTGCAAGGTAGTATCTATCATCGACATGAAGTCGAACAACAAACGACATATTTGTCATCGCTTCATCTGCCAGTGAACGAGGTAACCAACCGCATATCGAAATTTGACCAATTCCTCCCCCTGGTATTAGCCAGGGGAGTGTTTTTTATAGGTGTCAGTCTATTAACCTACATTGTAGGTGAGTTGAGACTGGCCTAAACGAATTGTTCTTTTAGATAATTTGATTTACAGCCAGTCTTCAAGTATGCCCCTTTATATGTGTAAAATTACTGATTTCTTCGATACTTTAGGATATAATATATTCTTTGCATGTTCATATATTCGTCAGAATGATTTTTTCGCACTGAAATATATCTACCATCTGAAAATATATAGTAGATATGGATTTTTATTAATTTATGGGAAAGCGTTTATTGAACAAAAAATAAGAAAAATATTCAAAAATAGTTTCTTAATATTTAATTCTACCAAGAAAAAATTAAGTTACTACTTTTTTAACGTGATTTTCATTTTCAACAATTATCAAATATCTGGAAAAATTTTGTAGACTGTTCGATCTATCGATCTATATTAAAATTAATGATATTAGTGAAGTTCCGGAATTATATTCTTGTCTATATGTTCGAGTCTTGAAAATCATCGCCCTTACTTACTCAAGCTTGTTCTNGAATATCGTCAGAATATCTGATATTCGAGAACTGAGTTCTCCGTCGATCCCATAGATGGCGTCTTCGTGAAGGGAGATGTCATCGCCTTTATTTTCTCAGGCATGTCCTTTAAGGACAGTGGAGTCGAACAATGCATTTGTGACTTAGCCCAGCACCACTGGGCTAGAAGTTGTACAAAATGTAAGTTGGTGATCTATAAAAACACTTTTCCCTCACTAGAACAAAAATGCTCGACGCACGTTTCGCTAACCGAGTTAGCATCATCAGGAGGTCATATCTGATAGTAAACTAATGATATTTTTTCATTTTAGGAATCACCAGTAACGGTTATGGCTGTGCGAGGGCGAATAGACCTGGCGTGTACACAAAAGTAGCGAATTATGTTGAATGGATCACTTTAAACATCGGAGGCGAAGGAATTCCTTCCGAGAACACCATCTCAACTAATTCCTGTTCCGGTCATCGATGTCCTTTAGGCGAATGTCTTCCAGAAAGCAGGTTATGTAACGGCTACATTGAGTGCAGTGATGGTAGCGATGAAAGAAACTGCGATAACAAAAACTGATACGGTTGTTAGTCAAGAATAGTGCAATTGAAAACGAAAGTCAATAGTGATAAGATGTTCCCAATTATGGATACTAGTTATGAACTCAAAATATGTACCTATTGATACATCAATGACATAATCATAAGACAAACATCCAAATTGGGGATATCAGTAAAGATGTCATCGTGAAATTTGAGAATTCACATAACATACGAAAGAGGTTCAAATCTCATTTGGATGACTTTCAGATGAAATTTCGAAAGATGCCTGTCTCATATTTCTTGATGGATATGAAATGGGCATCCTAATTTATTTGGGTTGATGGTTTAGGAAAATCTCTTTCGTATAGTGGATGGGAACTGAGTGTGATATCTGTATTTATGTAAATAGAGTAGTACTTTCTGTGCCTTGATCATAGTCTATATTTAGGTATAGACCACGCTGTATTTGAGGGATCATTTTCATATTGGGAGCAGAGGACACTCGCCAGGTAGTTGAATTTTCATCACGGACTAGTTTTGGAAAAGTCTCAGTATTATTGAACCAATTTTACTTTATTATCGACTTCCGACCACATTGTGATAGTTACAGACGTGTTTTGCAATTGCTGATGCGGCAAAGTCTTACTTAGGAAGAGAATTATTCGAAAAAGATCTACAATAAAATGGAAAGGTTTACAAAACAGGAAAATTATTACATACTTGTTACAATGAGCATAGTTATGTAACAAAATTATAGGAGGAGATGAATCAATGTCAGAGCTACTTATTTAGAATCAGGAACAATGTCATACTGAGACAAATCATGGCAGTTAGTCTAGGTATAATATTAACGTGTTGGGGCAACCATATAAATAAAATCAAGAGTTAAGAATCAAAACGATGTCCAGCCTGAAAACAAATCTAATTTTTTGTCAATTATCTCTGATAATTACTATTAGCGATTGATACATCTAAATAAACACAGTAGATCTTGAAAATTTCTATACTTTTCATAATTGAAATAAATGTTATGTCTTACTTCCATTATTTATATTATATTTTTTGTTTCTTTAAATCCATTTGAGTTTTCATTGACAATATAGTGAGACTCAGTAAAACTACCATCTTCATCTACATCCAAATTGCACAAAGGAATTTTACTTTTGTACAACTAACCTGACTATATCTATCTCAGTTATACAAAAATTTCTGGATTCCTAATATTTTCAGACATTGTCAATCATTCAACAAAAATGAAAACATGGACAACCAGTTTGGGGTTGGAATTTAAAAGGAGTACACACTAGAAAGTTGAAGGAAGGTAAAATGCCAATTTGAAACTAGAGTAGATATTTTGAAAAATTTCGAGAGAAGTTTTTCGAGAATGGTGTCATTTTTTTTTTGAAAAAGATGCAAATTCTAACTTCTGATTGAACTGATAGTAATGTTTCAGATCCGCGGTAATGAGGTGTATTCTAGACAAGTATGAAATGTTTTGTTTTCAAATGAGTCTAAATAGATTCTGCGTGGAAAATGTATTTACAGTAGAACCACTGAAATATCATAACAAATCGTTTATGAAATTATTTATCAAATTCTCATCGAAGAATATTTATCTGGCTCTATTACCATTTTTCAGTGAATAAATTTATTTCATTTCATTGTATACTTTCGAATTGAAAACTGAATAAAAATTAAAATTCAATGCAGTTTGAAAATAGCATATGCATTTGAGTAAAGGTTAGGGACCTTTCATAAATGGAATACAGAAAAGTTATAACAGAAAATTAAAAAATGCATAAATTGAAAATATCATTTGGTATATATAAAGAGTCTAATAATTTCGTTATTGGTAGCAGCCCAACTCAAAGTTCTCATTTTCCATTTTTTAAATTGCAAAGATGTAGTTCATCATCCCTTCAACTAAATGATGAATACGTATTAATATGCTAAAGAAGATCATGTCATTATTCTCGGTTATTGTAAATTAGAAACACTTTGTTAGTCTCTTTAAACAAAATACGGAACTGTTGACACAACCCTCGCCTCTAATCAAGCTGTCTCCTTTGATATCACCTCCACTACTGGAAGTGTGTTCCTTTCGTATCTCATTTAATATCTTTTTGTTCATTTGATTTGGAATATTTGACCCTCTGGTCGAAATGATTCCTGTATAGAGTTATTGGATGTTGAACAGGGGGTCAAAATAGAACTTGGATTACATAATATCTGAATGGTGTAGTGAGAAATGTATCCAGGCTACTATAGTATTTTATATGACAATTATAGAAGTTTATATGACTTCAATGTTCAAGTAGAATGAAAATAAATTTTAGACAATAATAGTTATTTTATTTCATAAATTTCCTTTTCGTGCCTGATACGGGTTTTTCAGAACTGGTGGATGGAAATGAAACAGAGGTAAAGTCTAACGTTCTAATTTTAAAAATAATTAAAATATACATTTTCAATAGTTAACATGATAAAATTTAACCTGTACTGCTATTTTAGATAGAGAATGAAAAGTAGAGCTGCACAAGAAGTATTTCATAGTATAATAGGGTTACATGAATAAAGTCTGTGATGTGGCTCATCCAGCTGAATGTCTAATTATTCCTGCAGTACACGTTATGTATTACTAATGGTATCACAGATACAAAAACAAACTCATAAATGTATGCTTCAGAGAACGATGTATATCTACTAAAAGGAAATCACATACCTACGATCACAAAAATAAAATATTCAGAAATGGAGGGAATAATTTTGTTTCATCTACTAGTCAGGAAATATCTCAATTTCAGTTCATAGTTGTGGATGACGATGAGGACAATGAAGGAACTTTTTTCTACTACGAACTAATAATTTACACGATTCACAAAAATGCAATACTGTTAATATTTTCAATTTTGTCTTCGTCAAATCTGACCATTAATTTTAGTCATTGGGTAATTGTTTTTTGCGTCTCCTTCTTCATCTTCCACTTCAGTTGTTTCATAGGCAGGATTGCATAAAGCGTCCTCATAAACCATCGGCAAGTCGGCTTGAATATTGGCAATTTCTGATTTAGTTTTCTGGTCAATGTTATTAGGAATTTCTGGGGTTTTCACCTTGTCTTTTTTAGTTATGTCAGTGCCCTCAGAGGGGTGTTTCTTCATGTAAATGTGGTAGAAACTGAAGTAAATCATTCCAATCAAGGCAGTGGTCACGCTAAACAACTGAAAAGTACTACGAATTCCGATTGGCTCAATTAAGTAACCGCCGACCAGGCTGCCAACTCCTTTACCTGAAAAAATGTTTTGAAATTATTTAGTTTATGAACTGAATCTGACCTGAAAAAATTGTAATCTATGCCTAGATGTCTGACGTTTGGCGTCACGCCTTTATTACCTGCAGTCCGAAAATTGAAAAGACATTATTACATTACATGTACATATGATCAGAACAATAGTTCAACATGATGATTTGGGTTGAGTCTGCAGAGTTAGAAGAGTCGTGGATCTATTTGAGCTTCTCTGCTGTGCCGCAAAGGAGGAAAACATTTCCGGCTGCTAGGATGGATGTCTTCGATATGAACTATTTCAGAAAATCTAAATCTCATGCTCCACGCTGAGTCGTTTAAAGGTACTCAAATATCGATCTTCACTTTTGCAAAAACAAAAGCCAACAGCCCTAACGAGATGCATCATCTCTCTCATTACTCCAAAAGAGTGCAGCAATATCGGAAGGGCAAACAAATTTGCGGTAGTGACTCTGATTTAACTCAACAACTCCATTACGGCACAGTAAGTGTTTCAGAGTAGCAGTATTCCAGAGTAGAATCAGTGTAGCCACGAAGAAGAAGCTCTGACTATGGAAATTTGATCAGATGATATGCGAGTGGAATTAATTTTCAGAGCAAAGGAAATCTTAAAGGTTAGCGTTTCGCCAAAGGAAAATTTTCTCGAATGCAATAAACTTATTGGAGGGCTATTCACAGTCACACTAACTACCATCTAAGTAAAATAGGCAGTTTGACCGTAATTACAGAGTACTTACTTTGTCAAGCTTTACTCTGCAACAGTCTCAAATTGAATTGAATACCTGACCTTGACCTGGTGATCTTTTGAACCTTTATTGAATTTTTTTGATTCGACTACAAAGAGTGTTGGTGTATCGGATGATCTAGTTGATAATTTGAGCCCACTAAACCATTTATAAATCAAAGGTCATCAAGTTAGCAACTACATCTTTGACTTTATTCCATCAAATTGGCTGTGAATTTGGGAACCACGTCACGTCACTTTCTCAGTAACTCACTCATGTATCTATGTTACCACTGTTTCGGAAGATCAAAGATATTTTGGTTCGACTGTGGGACTCTGTATGTCACTTGTGTGGAATGCTCTAAGCGACTGTGCCATGGGAGTTGCTCAAATGCCAATTCTCATATTCATTGCATGACTGTAAATTTGAGAAGTACTTTCTAAATTATGTACTCAAAGTCTTCCACTAGTCAACTGGTCGGTGAGTTACTCATGTATCTATGATACAACTGTTTCTCAGAAGATTAAAAATATTTCGGTTCGATTTTGGGACTCTATAGGTTGTGTGGCATGCTCTAAACGACTGTCTGAGTTTCTCAAATGTTAATTCTCCAGAAGACTTCCAAGATTTTTAGTAAGGGGGGCAACTGAAATTATTTTGTGAGGAGGTGGAACTATTGCTATTTCACTGTAGTTAACTGTCTCAGACGGACGTTTCGAAAATGCCCTGGAACGACTTGTAATTAGTCCAGTCTAGGACTCACGACTGTTGGTTAGATCTGCCCTGCAATGATGAGAAGAACACTCCGAAACCGGTCTGTAGGTTATGCTGGTTTACAAACGAGAAACATTTTCAATAAGTTCGTCTTTGATGAAACTTACACATATGTCTATCGACTATAATTCAATGTCATCGTAGTATTAGCCTGGAAAGTCGTTGTTTTTTGACAGATCCTACTGTGTAGACTCATTTGATTACTTTTTGAATGCGATGCGAATCCGAGCAAAAATCCTTCATGAAATGACTCTTAATATAAGAATGCGGTACTTACCAACTCCGTAGTATAATCCACCAAGCATGCCCTGTATACTGGTATCAGTTGTAACAGTTGATAATTTTGCAGCGTAAGTCACGGCAGCTGTGAAACTCAGGCCAAACGTTATTGATTCCATGGCTTCAAATACCAAACATAACCATGGGTTGTAAATTAAAGAATATCCCAGAAGACGTATGGCATAGAACACGAATCCAATGAAAATAACGTTTGCATGGCCAATTTTTTTGACTATCGGTCCCGATAATACTAGTAGAGGTATGCCAACAATGCCACCAACGGTTACTGTGAGACCCATCAACGATTTGGAACCACCAAGGTCATCTATTAGCCAGAAAAGGAAGCTCTCTATGAAGCCCCACGCACAACCTGTAAGGCAATTAATTTTTTTTCAGACAGATTTCCTTGGTATCACACATGAACAAATATTGACACGTACTAATGAAATAAGACTAGGAACGTCAATGTAACAATCAATAATTGATTTGACTTACCTAATACTATACAGGAAAGGAACAAAGCTATCAATTCTAATTTTTTAAGTACAGTTATCACATCGGTTATCACACTAGATGCGGCTTTTTTGAATTCCAGGTTTATGAATAGCATCAAAAATCCACTGACAAGTTTCAAACCAGCGTATAAGAAAAATATTGGCCTGCAACAAAAAAAAATCTTCAGTTTTGACAAATGTAGCTCTGCTATGAAAAAAGTGCTTTTATCGAAATAACAAAATAACACCAACACTTCTAATGGAACTCAGCCAGTACAAAAGTACAGTGCATGTCAAGTACCGAATAAAAATCCATGAATGAAGATCCAAGTATTATTCATGTTTGAGTGCCATTTAGAAATAAAATCAACCTTTGGGTCTTTTTGTGTCGTCAGTTATACACAGTAGGTAAAAACCTGCAAAACTGTACAGTAAAATACGTGTTGAGACAAAAAGTAAATTGCTGTAATGTTGGAAAAAGCAATTAGTCAAAGAAGCACTGAATCGTTAGCAAGGTTAGCCAAAGCTCACTTCGACTAATGGATCGGAACTGACTGAAAGCTCGAAGTGAATTTCTCCATGTCCTTCAAGGAAGAATTCTCCAATCGAGAGATACTATCGAAATGCCAACTACATTTCGATTGCGTCCGAATAAGCCTAGAGTGGTAGTTGGAGTTAAACACTAAGCCTATTACCTTCAACAAAGTTAACTCTCGACTGGACAAAGGACTTAACTTTGGGAAAGGGGAAAGTTTTCGCTGATCCAAGTAACTAGAGGAAAAGTAAAAATACCTGAGATGACGAAACGTGATTCAAAATCCTTCAAAATTACTAGAATAGTTCAGAAACAAGCTTCAGGTTACCATTTCAAACTAAAATTGAATATTACCTCCACAAGCCGTTAATTATAGACTTGAAAATCAGTGTCGCAATGTCAATAATGGTGTCACGAAACTGAACTGGCATGCTATTCTAAATTGAATCTACAGAGTAGATATACGAGTAATCCCATGGAGTCTCACCTAGGAGCCATAATAAATTTGACAAGCTAGGTTAAAAATTAGCTGTATGACGTACAATTCTTCACCAAAAGCATTACCTGGTATGTTTTGAATGAAGGAAGTTATAATATGGGACGTTTGGGGACATCCCATCCATGAAAGAGGTTCTGTTTTTTACCTCTAGGGTATGCTTTTCAAGATATTACGGCTTCTAGGAATTTTTATAACAGTCCAGAATATTCGTGATCATTCCCGACATTCCTGAACTTCCTGGAACACTATGGAATGTTAGGGAATCGCCTGGAAGGTTCCTAAACATCTCAGTTCATTGTTAAATATCCCAAAACAATCTTTAATGCTGAAGAATGTTCGGGAACCTTTTACAATTTGAAGCTTATCTTTTTATTCCAACCACCACACAATGGGGTACTTTAATTTGTAGTATGTACTTCCTTGGCCATTTACTTCAACTGAAATCTCTCACTCAAAAATTGTAATTTTCTTAAATCTTTACCTAAAATCCGTGTAACCCTTGCCTTGACTGGCGTAGTCTATCAGCCATCCCGATAAAGGCGAGCTTATCATACCACCAATTGTAGCGTATATCCTTTGCAAACCATAATCCGCTTTATGCTGTCTCAAAATTGCTATCACCGCTCCTTCAAACATGGCGAAGGAAGTTCCACTGATTATACCCACGAAAACTCGAACACAGAGGTAAGACCAAAATGTTACCGTCATATCAAGTTCAATTACAGTTTTTGAGTTGGAACACACATTTTTTCTTGGACTTGTCGCGAGGCATCTATGAGCACAGCTACCTAGATCGAGATGTTTAACTGTGGAGTCAGTGGAGTTGATGGGAATAGTAACTGATATGTGTTTTCCAACCATCGCAGTGTTTTGTAAACAGCTTATATTGGTTCTGTTTTTGTTGTTGATATAGTCGATTTCAAAAATCTGTCTATTTTCCTCGAAGTCGATGTGTTCTATGATTTTTTGCTTTATGCCTGCCTTCCATGGACTCTGGATTCTCTGGAATCCATCGAATTGGTCTCTGCTTCCCAAAACGCAACTCAATGAAGCTTCATCAGACATATCACAGGAAAAATTATACATAGAAATGGTTGGAAAGTAGAAAGAATTCTTGGACAGTTTTCTTATAGAAGTCCGGTATCTTTCGTTATTTTTGAGGGTTTTTTGATTCTTTGCCTTTGTGATGGGTTCGGGTTCGATGAGATCATCTTCGCTCAATTTGTGAGTGTACGTTAGGGTGGAGTTTTTTTGGATGTCATATATTTTAACGTCATAACTTCGTGTCCGTATAATTTGATTCGTGTAATTCTCACTCAGAATGGCTTGGCAAGCGAAGCCACAGGATTCTACTTTCAGTTCTGTGTCAAGGATACGATCGGGATCTATGGTCGTACAAGGATACTCTTGGTAGAGTGATAATGCAGGAGTCGAATTAGTATCGCAAGAGAGTCCAAATACGAGTCTATCCGGAAATGTAATGGTCAATCTACCTACAGGTACGAGCAGCAGGAGTAGGGCTGATGCTCCACCAATTGCCGAAAAGGATGCCAACAGTACCTGAAATGAAAAAAAAGTGTTATTTCCATGAAACTCCGCAACTTGAGATAATAAATCTGACATGTCTCTTATCGATTCAGTCGTTTTGATCTTGAAACTTGTTTATAACAAAGGAAATACCCAGATCGGAATATTAAGTTTGACTTTGAGGAAATTACCATTACTACGTTAATAATCACCTTGGAAGTAACAATGTCTGAAATTTTCTATAAATGATGTTATCGATACGGACCTTTCCGGCTTTTTTTACGGAATGTTCCTTTGATATGACGGACACTATAAAGAGATTTAAAATAATGTAATGAGAATAAAATAATATATAAATATAAGACTGTTTCACAAGTTTTGCCGGTTTTTATGAGTATACTTTGAACTGTAATATCTCAGTGAATACTTTTTCAATTCAATCGAAACGAGCGCCATTTGAATCAGTGAACTTTCGCCATACGTAACACAAGTCGATTAATTCCGTCAGCATTAAAATTGTGTGCTCGGGATTTGATGAAGTCGACTGGCAAATCGCGTGGCACTCACTACTCGAGTTCTTCGACCTTCCAGTGCGTTTCAAACCATCATAAACCGCATGGAAGCTGACGCCCAGTTCTTCCGCCATCTGATGAAAAATGAGAATTAAAACTACCTATGTTTTAATACCACTTGTATTTATAACTGACGTTACTGCAGTTTCCTCAGACAAGGAAATTTTCAAACGAGTACAATATTGTATTCATTTTAAAATGTTCTTGTAGAAGAGATAGGACAGGTAATATTATCGAATACCACTTCATTTTTTCTCAACATTTGGTGCAAAATTCAGTTTGAGTCACCCTGTACACATTCTTAGAGCTCGAACGGAAAGTTTTTCTGGAATTATTTTCTACATCAGATAGTTACTGAATGGATCATTATTATACAAAAAATTCGTGGGTTATTATTATTCAAACGATTTCAATAATATTCTCGCATTGTTTATCGAACAATTATTTCAACAATTTCAACATCTATCGAAATTCCTGCAACGCTATTATGCTAATATTTACTTTTATCAAGTATATACCTATTTACTCTGACATAATCAATAACTAAATTTCTGTAAGTTAACACTAGGCCTATTTATCTGGTGGATATTTCATTTTATTACTGAGAATTACTCAAGAAGAGGGTTATATAAGTTGTCTAAAAGAGACGAAACAGATAAAAAACCAAAGACGAAGCGAAAAATCAAACTGACCCATTATATTACATATATTTTCTGTAATAATGGCACTTCAACTTATTCATGAAGAAAGTTCAGAATATTCGACAGTATTCCACAATATTCCACAATATTCCAGTCCATTCGGCATATTCTGGAATGTTGTGGAATGTTATAGAATAGCCTGGAACGTTCGAGAATATTCCGAAATATCCCACATCATTGTGGAACGATTAAGGAAGTTATATGGTGGTAGCTCTTTATCCACCCGTTGTCGTTTTTACCTGAAGGTCGTGCTTTTGAAGATGAAAGGGCTGGGAGTTTTGCTCTCTAGAAAGCCCCTAAAGAGTCCAGAACATTATTTTAGAGCATTCTACAATATCGAACAACACCCGGAATATTGTGGGATGCTTGGGAATAGTCTGGAACATTCGGGAACATTTATGTCTACTACCCAAGAAGAAGTTTCCGTTGTTACCTGAAGCGCGTGCTTCTTATAATATTAAGGCTGGAAGTTTCGCCGTCTAGAACAGTCCAAAACATTCAAGAGTATTCAAAAGCATTCTGCAATATTCTAGAACAATCTGAAGTATTCGGGAATGTCGTGGAATGTGCAGGAATAGTCCGGAACGTTCGGGAATATACCAGAACACGATTGTGAAACATTACAGAAGAGCAGATTCAAATTCCGTAGAATGTTCTGGAACATTGTGGATCATTCAAAGCCTTTTTGGCTGGCTGGGGCTACTCACTGATATGGCTACTCAGTGTGTTATGATTAAAACATCTCAGAAGCCAGCACCAGGAATTGATGGGTTTCATGGAAATCTCATGAAAGTAGTTAGCGATATTATCTACTTGAACACATTATATTATTAATTTGTCATTTGATACAGGAAAGTATCCTGAAGAATTAAAACTACCGAAATCGGTTTCTATGAACAAGA
>WOGL01000850.1:0-12947 GCA_015342145.1 Leptinotarsa rubiginosa
GCTGATAGCTGTTGGTTTATTTCAATGCGAAAGAAGGTTGCGGAATGAACTAAACTTGCTTCGGAAACTATGTTTTTTTTTTAGTACTGTGTGATGGTTCTTTGGGTTTGTAAGGCTGTCTGCTTGAAAATAGGGTACTATAGAGTTCAGGTGAAATATTTAGCCCTTTCTGATGATAATAATAATGATATTTTCTATAAAATTATTCCCTATAATTAATTACATAACAAATTCCCCAAATTTTCCATTTGAGATTTTGGTATGTCAATAACAAAATTCAAATGTAAAATTTCTATTCACAATATTTACAATTTCTACACTAATATAAATTTTTAATTTTTTTTTCAGGAGCTGGTTCTGCAAAAGTTAAATTTTTTCCTAAACTGTACATTAATTGAATAATCATAATAGGTATGATTCAAATTATTCTTGAGTTATGTTTGGAATTTATATATACTTTCTATATTGAAAATTCCCCTTAAACTTCCATCTACAGGATTTCTCAACTCATAACTATTTTTTGGATTTTCATTAGCAATTTCGTAAGGACCTTCGAATGGTAGTTGTAATTTCGCACATATACCTCTCCTTTCATTCGGCACTTTTAATGATTTGATTATCACTAATTCTCCCTTTTCAAATTTTACCCTTTTATTCCTTCGCTTATTCTCTTTGCTCAAATATTTACTAGCATTTCTCTGTATCCTCTCATTCACTCTCATCATAATCTCATTCAAATCTCTTTCATCCTTAACCCATTCTCTCTCAGGCATTCTTCCAGTCATAATGTATTTTGGACACTCCTCTGTAACTGTATTTGGCACTTCATTAAGATAGTTCTCCACTAAATGCAACTTTTCATCCCATTTCCTGTGGTTTTCTTGTGAAACAATTCTTAAATATTTTATAACTTCTCTTATGTACCTTTCTGTAGGGTTTGAAGCTGGATGCCTAATACTTGTAAAGTTCAGTTTGATATCTGACCTCTGAGCAAATCTTTTCATTTTGTCATTGTTGAAATAAGTGGCATTGTCTAGAATAATTTGTTGTGGTTTTCCAAATTCGAGTATGTTGTCAGTTAAATTTTGTCTTACTATTTTGAAATTTGTCTTTGTCGTTGCATATAGTTTTACAAATTTGGAAAAATGGTCTGTAATTATGAATATGTGTTTGTTGTTGTTGTCTGTGGTTATTAAATTGCTGATAAAGTCCATAGAAATTATTTGTAGTGGTCTGTGTGTTATAATACTCCTAGGTTCGTTCTTGTTTTTCCCTAGTTGACATAGTCTGCATTTGTCTGCATGATGTCTTTTGTCGTTTCTATGTCTTTTCTGCTGATGTAGTTTTCCCTAAATGTCATCCATGTTTTTCTAATTCCCATGTGTGCGTATTTTTGATGTATTTCGTCAATAATCTTCTGTGTGAGTCCTTTTGTTATCATATAGAGTTCTTCCCCATCAAATACTTTAATAATAATCCCATCTTTGTCTATTTTTCCCTTCTTTTCTTTGTCAGTAAGTGTTCTTTGGTCTTGTATTATTGTTTGTAGTGAGTGAAGTCCCGTCTTGTTCCTAAATACATTTACCCCTATTTTAATTTGTCTAGTATTGTTAGTCTTGTTAGTTTCCATTCTAGTTATTGTGTCTGTAACTATGTTTTGTCGTCCTGGTATATGTCTGATTTCAAATTTATATTCTTGTAAGAGCAATGCCCACCTTTGGATTCTATTACTAGCCCATTTACAGTTTACAATAGAAAGCAATGCCTCATGGTCAGTTTCAATGTAGAACTTTTCTCCAAGTAAGAAAAATCTCAACTTATTTATACAGAATATTATGCTTGCTAGTTCCAATTCAGTGACACTGTAATTGCGTTCATATTTCTTGGTGATTCTAGAAACAAAGGATATTGGAACTTCCTTTCCCCCTTGATTCTGAACTAGCATTCCAGCAAATCTGTACATAGAAGCATCAGTTCTTAAAATAAATGGCACAGTATAGTCTGGATGATAAACTTTAAGTTCATTTAAGAAAATTTGTTTTAATTCTGTGAAAGCTTGCTCTTGTTCATCTCCCCATTTCCATCTCACATTTTTCTTTAATAACTCAAACAAAGGTAACTCTCTCTTACTAAGGTCTGGCATAAGTCTTTTAAAATAATTGATAATCCCCAAAAATCCTCTCAAAGTTTTCAAATTATTAGGTCTAGGATATTCTTGAATAATTTTTATTCTTTCTGGGTCCATTTCTAGCCCTTTATCATTCAATTTATAACCTAAATAGTTAACTTCCTTTTGAAAGAATTGGCATTTTTCTAAATTAATTTTTAATCCTGCCTCATCTAACAATTGCAAAACTTTGGCTAAGTGTTCCTTATGTGTATTTTCATCTTTGGAATAAATTAGAATATCATCTATATAATGCAAAACAAAATCTTCATATTTGTCAAAAATTTTATGCAATGCTCTTTCGAGTGCTGGACAAGCTGATTGCAATCCATATGGAACTACACAAAATCTATAAATTACCCCTTCTATAGAAAAACCTGTGTACTTTCTAGAATCTTCATGTAAAGGTATCAACCAGAAACTATGCTTCAAATCTATTTTAGAAAAACATTTAGTATTGGTGATTTTGCCAAAAATAGTTTCAATATTCAAAGGTGCTTCATATTGAGGAACAGTAATTTTATTTAATTCTCTGGCATCCAAACATAGCCTTAGATCACCATTTCTTTTAACTACAACTACAATAGGATTGATGTAATTAGTGGTACTCCTCTCTATTATCCCATGATTTATCATTATTTCAATTTCCTTTCTTACTTGATCGCGATATTTATATGGAATTGGATAGTTCTTTGACCTAAATTTTTCTATTTCTTTAACCTCTATTTTATGCACATATTCACTAGCTACTCTCGATTCATTCTTAATTAAATTATTATATTTATTCAATAACTCTTTAATATAATCTTCATATTTTTCATCACATTTATATTTATCATTATTTTCATCTTTATTTTCATTTTCAAATTCATACTTCTCATTCATACTTCTTATGCATGAAATATTTTTCACTATTCCTTCCTGTTCTTCTTCTACAAACGAAAACCACTTACCATCCAATTCAATACATTTCTTTTCATAATTTATATTAGCTCTCATTTTTTCTAATTGATCAGTACCAATGATGACATCATATTCCATATCTTTTACTACTAATAGTTGTAAATCTAAGTTCTCCTCATTTATCTTCACTTTAATGTCTATATATTGATTTGTTTCAGCCAGTTTTTTACCATTTACTCCTATTAAATTTGTTTTTGGCATTTTCACAATACTGTTTTGTATTTCCAGATCTTTAATAATTTTTTCCTTTAATAATGAAGCTTCAGAACCTGTATCTATTAATATATTAATTTGTTTTTTCCCTATTTTTCCTTTTAAAATTATTAATCCTATCAATTGTTGTTCATCAATATTGCTTAACTTAATAAATTCCATGGGGTGTTCATAAGAATGTGTTTCCAGCTTTCCATATGGGTTTAACAAAAATTTTGATTATCGGTCGAAGTCGATGCCTGTGGTTGTTGTATTTCTATGTTTTCTTGTGCCCTATTGTTTTGTCTTTGTCTTTCTATGCTTGTCTCTCTCCTTTGGAAGTGTACTTGTCTTGTTCTTTCTGCACCGTTTTGTGTATATGAGTCTTGTCTTCTATCTCTATTGTAATAATTGTTATTGTTTTGTGTTCTGTAGTTTCCATGGTTATTGTAATTTTCATTTTGTCTNTGGTTATTGTAATTTTCATTTTGTCTATTGTTATTATTGTAATTTTGGTTTCTTTGTTGATAATTGTTGTGTCGGTAATAATTGTGTGTATTCTGATTGTGCAATTCTCTGTTGTTTTGATGTGTGTGATTGTTGTTATTATATCTGTTTGTGTTAGTGTTTCTGTTCGTATATGTATGCTGAGTTTGTGTATTATTTTGGTAGTTTCTAGCAGTGTTAATGTTTCTGTTATATCTGTCTTCCCTATTCCTGTATGATAACGTCCGTTCAAGTCTAAGTAAGTATTCACTAAGTCTGTCCATTGTTTTTATTTCATGTAAATTTATTATTTCAAAAATGTCCTGCTTGAAATGCCTACTTATGTTCCCCACTATTTCCTCTTCTCTCATGATGGGATTTAAATGTTGTGCAATTGCGAACAATTGTATGGCATAATTATTATAATTAGAACTCCTAGATTCATCAAATTTGCCAAATTGTAATTTGTCTCTAACTACTAGCTGTGTATTTTCCCCCCAGTATTGTCTAATAAACAACCTTTCAAAATCCTCAAAGTTATTAATATTTTTTTCTTGACTATTAAACCATACACACGGTTGATTGACTAAATACTGTCTAATATAATCTTTTAATTCCTCTACTCCTACTATGTTTGTTATTTTGTTTTTAATGATCTTAATAAAAGTTATTGGATGCAATCTTTTAATATTTCCATCAAATTTATTGTTAACTTGTACCATCTGGCATGTACTGATTACTCTAGTTTCAATATTAGCTGTCTTATTTTGTTCTATTTCCTTTATTTTCCCCTCTAAGTTTTTCATATGGTTGAATTGTTGTTCATAATTATTTTCTATTTTATTATTAGTTTCTTTTAGTTGACCCTCTATTTTATTTGTCACCTTATTCAAGTCCCCTTTCATTTCCTTTCTAGTGTTGTCTAACTCTGCCCTCACTTCATGAATTTTCTTTTCATTGTTTTCCACTGAATTTCCCATATCTATCATTTTGTCTAAAGTACTTTCATAAAATGCCCTATTTTTCAGTTCCATTTTGTCCTCAAATTGTTTGTATAATGTTAAAATTTCCTTCTTATTTTCCTCTAAATGATTATGCATTTGAGCTTCTAGTTTGTTAATATTTTCTTGCATTTCCTGTCTAACATTTTCAATATTTCCTTTCACACTCTCAATATTCCCTTTCACACTCTCAATATTCCCTTGCAAATCCTCTTTCACACTCTCAATATTCCCTTTCACACTCTCAATATTAACTTTCACACTCTCTTGCACATTCTCTATTTTATTCGATATAAATTGCATTAACATTTGTATCTGATTTTCAAATGCCATGCTCTCTCCACTTGCTCCTTGCTCATTCTCCTTTTCAACCTGTCTTTCTCTCTCTTGCACTCCACTGCTTTCACCATGATCTCCACTCTCTTCATTTACACCTGTACGTTTTCCGTCCCTCAAATCCATTTTCTCTATTTTCAATTATTCTCCAAACTTACACTCTTTTAAAATCTTTCACTCTTTCCAATCACACTCTTGACTTCTATCAAACTCACAATCTACCTTCAAATTTGCCCTTTCCAAATCGCTCCACGTTGTCGGCGACAATTGTTATAATAGTTTATATTTATATTTTAGTTTTTTGAAAGGATAAGTAGAGATTGTAGATGCCTGTTGATATAGATGATGGCTAAATTACTTACTCTTGTTACCCTTTTGTATAAAAAAATTTAGTTTGTTTCAGCAGCTCAGCTCAGTCGTTGCCAAAGAAACATGCAGTCTCTTTTCTCAGGTTGGGTTCCAGGAAAGGGTTCGCCAAATATTTTGTTTGTTATATTTTTACAAATAAATAAAGGTTCAAATATTCAAACACTCAAAATATGTTTTTATTTCATCAAATTTCAAAAGACACGCAGTAAATTGTGATATTCCCAAATGTGGTTCTTATATTTACCTACTCTGCGCTAGATAACTTATCTATTGGCTTGCTAATATTAGGTTAAACTGAATGCTAATAACCAAAGAATTTTAAGTTCCGAGTCAAGTTATAAATGGAACGCACTCTATCAGAATATTCAACAAACTTGAGAGCGTTCTGCTCGGGATAGATTTCTGAACGTACTGTTGAAGAATTATGAGTTATTCTTTGGTTATGTGGAAAATTTTACAGAAAATTATGAAATTTCACAAATATAATTACAAATAGCAGTCAATAACGAATATAGATGACTTGAAAGTTCGGAAGAAGGGCGTAAAAAAGTTCTCTAGGAAATTGGTGCGAGGAAATGAAAGTTTATTTGGTTTGCACGATTTTAAATGTTCGAAGAAAACTGTTGTAATAGTTCAGGCTTCAAATAAATACCTCGAAAATTCAAGGAAGTTCTCCACGAACGATGATATGGAATAAATACCTTGGCAAAATGCAGGTGACGATGTGGTCTGGAGTGGTGAAGTTTTTCAACCAGGATTTTCTTCTCTGGATCTGCTCATCAGGTGAAAATTTTACTACCCTGCTATAGTGAACCTTTCTTGAGAGGATATAACTTAGATTTTGCTTAGTTTTTGTAGTTTTTCTTTACAATTTGATGATTTTATAAATGCCGGTACAAAATACTCAATTCACCAAAATCTTCCCAAAAAACAATCTCCTCAATACACAACTACCGTTGCTTAGTCGTCATACGTGTCCTTTTCACGGCACTCGCGAATTTTATTTCACTTTTTCCACGCACTTTAGTTTCTATGGGCTTAGACTATTCTTATTCACTAAAATGTGTACAGAAAATTCTTCACTTCACTTCACTTAAAATTCTTGGCCTTTGCTTCCAAATAGGCGCATTTGGCCAGCTCGATTCGGATGGTTACAGCTTGGTCTGATTGTGAATCATGCTGTAATCCCAGACTTCTGTTTTCTTAATTTGGTTTGATGATTACTGGTCCGTTGTCTCTTCTCGTGCTAGATAAAGGATAAGTAACAGATAGTAATACAAACACAGGTTAAAACGAAAATGGGAAACGGAATGGATGAAGATCGTAATTTGATTTTATTCTGTTCTATAAATTTTATTAAAGTTTTAATTATTGGAATATTCAGTTGTCTCAGTACGGTTGTGATGCTAAACGGACTAGCGATTCCTTTGAGGATGAGTTCTTGATATAAATCCTTGTTATCCGTCTTATTGATCGGGCACTCGAAGAATATATGATTAAGTGTGTCTCGCATTCCACATTCACAGTTAGGGTTATCTACAATTTTTAATCTGTGTAAATGTTCTTTGTTAGTACAATGACCCGTTTTCATTCTGATAATCGAGGTTATGTGCCTTCTATTCATGTATGGATATTTAAGATACCATGTATCCTTTGGATACTCTTCGTGAATTAGATGATACAGTTTACCTTTTTGTTGGATATCTTGTTTCCATGATCTGTAAAATTCCTCCTTTATGTTACTCTGGAAAAATGGCATTAGACTATATTTGTCTGGTTTAATGTTCAGTGGAATATTTAGTGTTGTGCCAAGTTTAGCCAATGAATCGGCTTTTTCATTACCATCAATTTTCGAATGTCCAGGGACCCATGCAAGTTTGAAAATAACATTATTTATAGAGGACAGATAAATCATTTGCTTTATTGTCATACTGATGTAATCACTCTTGGCAGAGATGTGATCTGATTTGATTCTATTTATTGCACTTAGAGAATCCGTAATTATTATATTTTTACTGATATTTTTTTCTAGGCATATCATAATTCCTTTATGAATAGCAATCAGTTCAGCGTCACATATAGTTAGATGCTCGTTTAATCTGGCGGTGAATGATATGTCTCTCTGAGGAATTACGACTCCTATTCCTACCCTGTTTTGCATTTTAGATGCATCTGTGAACACAAGATTGTATTCTGCATAGTTATCTGTAAAATTTTTGAATTTGATTCTACATAACGGGTCGTTTTTTTGTATGTTAGGGTGAATCTGATGGATATTGTGAATATATGTATCATATTCAAAGCTGAAAGCTGGGATAATTTCATTGGTGTATATTTGATTTCGGACTGGGTATACATATTCCAATGCACTGACCAAATAAGGGATTTCTCTATTCTTCCAGTATCCTTGTTTATTTTTACATATGTTATTTAATGATTCTAATAAATCTATAATAGGCGCAGAGTGATCGATTCTAATTAATACAAATTTTGTTGCTAACCATTTACGTCTATACTCTAAACTTATTTCTCCAGTTTCTGCCAGGAGTGCATTAATCGGGGTGGATTTCATGGTACCTGTAATTGCTCGCAGACCCTGATAAAATACTGTGTTAAGTTTGCTCAAGTTTTTCTTGGTACTGGGTTGGAAGAGGATGGATCCAAAATCAAGATGAGTTTTGACTAATCCATTAAGAGCCATTAGGAGGCATTTGGGATCGGCGCCCCACCACACCCTACTGAAACATCGTATTACATTTATTCCTTGACTAGCGCGTTTAATAATGTTATCAATATGTTTATCCCATTTGAGGTTGTGAGTAATTGTTACCCCTAAGTATTTAATTTCTTTTTTAACTGGGATGTTGATTGACTCAATGCTGATTGTGAGATTGTGGTTTAATTTTTTATTGTTAAAGAACCATATAGCGTCGCATTTATGGATAGCCATCTGTAACAGATGATTGTCCATCCATTTTTTTATTATTTGTAGTGTACAGTTAATTTCTTTTTCCATTACTTTTATATTATTTCCTCTGACCAATAAAACTAAATCGTCCGCGTATGCAATGAGTTTACTACAGGAGGGAACAACATCATACAAGGATCTCAGATAGATGTTAAATAGTACCGGGCTTAAGGGAGATCCCTGGGGCAATCCCCTTGTTGTCAATCCAGGACCATGTAAATTATCTTCATTATCTAAGACATATGTCAGTCGATTATTAAATATTCTAAAAATTAGATTGGCCATGTCGTCTTGAATTCCGTAATGAATCAGATAACTATGCAATTTAGATAAGTTAATATTATCATATGCACCTTTTATGTCTAGCAAAACTGCTACCACCATCTGATTTTGCCCAAAAGCAGTCTGTACGAATGTTACCAAGTATGCTACTGCATCCATTATTCCTTGTCCACGTCTGAATCCTGTCTGAAGGGGAGACAGAATCTGATTATGTTCAATATACCATTCTATCCTGTTTTTAATCATCTTTTCTAAAAGTTTTAGTCCGCAAGCTTGGAGAGCTATAGGTCTGAAATTGTTAAAGTTATCCGCTTTCCTATTTTCTTTCAAAATTCCTAATATAATGTATTCCTTCCAGTCATGAGGTAAACTGTGTCCTTTTAAAATTTGGTTGTATACTTCTAAAAGTTTGAGTTTCATTATTTCTGGGAGTTTAAGAAACATGATATACGGAATGTTATCCCGACCAGGAGCCGATTTCTTAGTTAACCTGAGACTGATATGTAATTCGTTAATCTGAAATGGTTTAGAATAGTTGGTCTCGTTAGAGAGTTCGAAATCTGGATTAATGTCGCACACCATGATTTTTCCTAGAATGGATTTTGCGATATTACTATCAGGTAGTTTATTTGAGAGAGATGTATTTATTTTTTGTTTCGAAAATTTTCTAAAAACCCCCCATACATAGGAAATGTTCGTCTCTCTATTTAATGAAGCACAAAATTTTTGAAATCCCAACTTTTTTTTTCTTTTTAAAAATCTTTTGGTTCTAGCTATGATCTGCTTTACCGAGATGTAATTTTCTAATGATGGAGTGTTTTTGAATATTCGTATAACTTTTTTCCTATCCTCTACTTGTCTATCACAGTCACTATCCCACCATGGGCATACAGGATTTGTGCTCTTATTTGTTTTTTTATTAGGAATACTTGAATCTGCAGCATTTTTTATAATGTCAATAATATCTTCATATGTATAAATATGATTATTATCAACTCTGTCCAACACATAATTATAATATTTTTCCCAGTTGGCTTTGCGATAAACTCTGTTGTTATTATTGTTCGTGATTACATTTGCGCTTTCATATTCTCTGTATGTACACATAGTGGGATAGTGATCGCTGTTACCACAGTCTAGTAATACCGTCCAGTCACATTTATTAGCAATATCGGCCGATACTATGGTTAAGTCTAGCGGACTAGGAGATTGGGAGGGGTTAGTGACTCTGGTGGAGGACCCATCATTCAATATAACTAAATCGTTTTCCTCTAAAACTGACATCAATACATTACCATTATAGTTACTATTATTACTTCCCCACATGGAATGATGAGCGTTCATGTCTCCCATCCATATTATTTTCCTGTCTACATTACCTACCATTCTGTTCAAGATATTTTCTGAAGGAATATTATTCGGAGTACAGTACATATTTAATATATGAATGTTTCCTATTTGTATTGCTAAAAACTGGTAATTATCATTATTTGTTCCCTCATCAGAATTTATCACTTTATATTTATACCCCGATCTGATAAGGATTGCAACCCCCCCATATCCATCATCTCTGTCTGCTCTGATTATATTGAAGGATTTAATATTGAATGTGTACCCACTTTTCAGCCAGGTTTCATTTAATAATATAATGTATGGGTTGTAATCATTAATAATTTTGATTAGGTTATGTTTATTAGCATTCACACTTCTAACATTCCACTGAATGATCTTCAGGTTTTCCAGAGTAACTATTGGAGCCAGATTAATAGATTTATCACTCATGATTTGGGGCATCCCGATCCCTATATGCTTTTAATTGATTTATTAGTTTAACTACTGTGTCTTGAATGTTAGGAGAAATTTCTGTAAATAGCGTCATGAATTGTTTTATAATGTCGTTATCTGAGGAAGGGCTTATTCTAACATTTGATGAGCTGGCACCCGATGGCCTGCAAAGTCTGTCCTCGTTTTCCTTATCACTAGTTTTGTTGGTATTTATTTCAAAGTTATTGTTGATAGGTTGACTGTTGACATAATTCATCATTACCCCATTGGTGGGTTGATGTATCATTCCGTTGGGATTTATTAAATTTTCATTTAAGGCTTCTCTGTCATAACCGCTGGATTGATTATTGTGTCTTTTTCCCTTACTATTTGTTACTATTTGTGTGTATGTTCGTTTGTGTGTCTTCGTATTTTCATGATAAACCTGTTGTCTTTGTCTTATATGGATATTCTCATGAGAGGTAGATGGTGTTGTCCTTAAGGGAGGAAAGTTTTGAGTGGTTTGTATTATTCTATCTGAATTATTCTCTTTTGGTATAAGTAATGCTGCTTCAAAAAATGATATATTATCAAAAGTCATCTTTTCTCTTATTCGTTTTTGTCTGTCATATTCTTTACATTCTCTACTGTTAGACTTATGATTATCTTTACAGTGAAAACACTTGATTTGAGTGCATTGTTCGTAAATTTCGTCACTTTCATGAGTTTCTGAACAATTAAAACATTTGCGTTTACCTCTACACTGTTTTTTAGTATGTCCAAATAAGAGGCAGGAATAGCATTGCGTAACCGGAGCTACATATGGGGTTACGGGAAATGTCATATAGCATAGATCAATTTTGGCAGGTAATATTACCCCCTCAAATGTAACTAGAATAGTAGCAGTTGGTTTGTAATACACTTCTCCATCCTCCACTACTCTCCTATTCATTCTTTTAACCTGTAGTACTTTGAATTGACTTTTAATCAAATGTTTGATTTCATCTTCCGTAAAATGATTGTGAATTCCCCTTACAATACCTTTACAAGTTATTTTATTAAATGGAATATATACTTTGTACCCTTTCTTTGTAAGATCATTATTAGTGATAAAATTATTTGCCTCAATTCTCCTATTGAATTCCACTCCAATTCTATTTCTGCCTCTATTAGTAATTTTGCTAATATGAGATAAATTTAAATCAAAAACCTCTTTTGCTATCTTTAACTGATTAAGTCTTCCAATATAATTTCCTGACTCTTCCGTAGCTTCAATTATAACTGTGAAAGGTCCCAAAGAACCTTCTTTATAAAAAAGAATATCTTTTTCATGTCCTTGAGTTTTTGTTAAATTTGAATTTAATGTTTTTTCAGTTAGAGATTGCAAATTTCTATTATCTTGAATATTAAACATGTTAACATTATCCGCAAGGGACTGAGAGTTGAAAATACTTTCTACCTCAAAGTCTTCGCGATCTCCGTCATTATTTAAATTAGATGTGTTTGTCTCAATCGTCATTTTTTTTTTGACAGGGGGGGGAGTTTCCTCTCCCCCCGAGTCCGTACTCATATTATAGAAAAGGTTAAATCAAGTTACGATCGGATTGGTATATAAGAGTGTATGAATATGAGATGAATAAAAGAAAAGGAACTAGCACACCTGTTTGATCTTCGCTGCTTGCAGAGTCAATCTCTCTTCCAATTTGTGACGCTGACACTTTTTCGACCAGTTCACTCAATGAAAGCCAGATCACGAATCCACTTAGAACTCTAAGTTATAGTTCTGTGACTGACACCCACCAACTAAATCATTAAAGCAACTACTGACAAGTGACTAATGACAACTGACGACACATGACAATTAAAATGACCTTTAAAAAAATATCCGTTTAGGAAGTAATAGAGTACCAACATACACTAAGAATTCACATGAATACTACCAAATAGCTATACAACCAAATTTCAGTAGAACAACGCAGGAAAGTAAACAGTACAAACACGTTAGGTCAAAAACGATCATATGCTCAAAGTGTAGGTAAAGAATATTACAGAAATTCTATCCCAACATCAAACCGTTATTTTTTAATGTTTAAATCACCAAGTGATCATCTGCAAGAGGAAGATTAAACTAACTAAGTCTACATAGCATAATCATATTGGCCTTATTTATAACAAAGATACCTCTGGTAGGTGTCGATAGTACTCCAGTAATATTTATTACTACACCAAAGGTTGCAAACAGTTCATCACATATTGAGGTCGTTGACATTTTGGTGTTAACATCATCGTGTTTGAGGAAATGTTAACAATCTTTTGGATAAATATAGTTGGACATCTAGAATAGTCGGATATATGGTTCAAATTCAGAAATATATTCATGCATATATTAATTTCTAGTGTAAACTAACTTTTGGATGAA